>VNJS01018206.1:0-52636 GCA_008042575.1 Drosophila watanabei | reverse complement strand
GACGATAGAAAATCGTATCGCGTATATCAAAAAAAGAAGGTTGTGCTTAAATTGCTTTGCAAGCGGTCATCCACTCCGTAATTGCACAAGCGCCCACAGCTGTTCCACTTGCTACGGTCGGCATCACACTTTGTTGCATCCAAGCAACTCTTCCTCCAGTGTTCCGATTCCTTTTGATGCCACAACGCAAAGTTCTCCACCTATCCAAAGGATTTCCTCGTTCTCCACGCGAGTGACAACTGAGCCCAATCCCTCCAATTATTGGGTTCCATATGACGACGGCAAAAGCAGACGTTCCCGAGGTATTTTATCCTACCCATGCCGAGTCTGCCAAGGGAACCATCCTCTTCGGAAGTGCCACCGTTTTCTTAGGCTTAGCGCTGAGAAACGGCTCCAGGCAGTCATCGAAAAGAAGCACTGCGTCAATTGCCTGGCCCACCACCATTCCCAAGGATCGTGCCGCAGTGACGACCGATGCCAGAAGTGTGGACAAGATCACCACACTCTTCTCCATATCCACGAGAGCTCAGCGTTATCCTACGCTTTCCAGAGCTAAGACCTACTGAGATTTTTTGCTGCGTATCCTCGCAAGGGGGGGGAGAATGTTCACGCCAAAAGGCGCTTATTTTCGAGAGGCAGTGTGACTCCGCTTGCAGCCTCACAATGTCCCGTTTGTTCTCTCTCCCTCTCTCTCCGATGAGCTTCTAATCCGCTCCCCGATGATATTTTTAAGTCTATTTGTAATCAGTACCAATTCCTACTTTGTTTAATAAACACCCAAGACGCACGTCGCGCAAAACCCCGAACAAGTCCTACGTGTTTTATTATCGAGTGCACCCTCAAGTTAAAGCCGCCCCCCTCCAAACAGGTATAAAATCATTTCCCTATTGCAAAATTTAGTAAAAAATATGAGAAACTTTACTCATAAAAGGAATATACAAATTTACATGAACATAAAAGTATGTTCTTTTATGTAACTTTAAAAAAAAACTTAATTTCCGTTATACAAAATAATTTAATCAACAAAATATTATTAATTCCAAGAACTAATATTTATCACCAATTCCCAATTTTCATTTCCAGTTCGCCGTCGTCGTAGTCCTGTTCGCTTTCGCCTGGGGTGTCAACAGTTCGGTGGTTCCCCTGCTCACCTCCGTCCATGGTGGCGCCGTGGTGGTCGGAGCCCCCGCCGTCGCCGGTTCGGTGGCCATCCAGGCCTCCGCCGTGCCCGCTGCTGCTGTTCCCGTGGCCCTAGCCCCTGCCGGTCCCGTTCTCATCCAGTCTGCTCCCCACGTGGTTGCTGCTCCCGCTGTGGTGGCTGCCCATGCTCCTGCTGTGGTGGCTGTGGCTGCTCCGGAGGCCAGCTATGTGGCCAAGACCCGCGGTGCCGTCCACGTGGCTCCTCTGCCCGGACATGTGCAGTCCGCCGCCTCGGTGAACCTGGAGCCGGCACCAGGCACCTGGTAAAGACCTGGGAAGTAGCACCAATGGAATACCGATCTTGACCGTTACAACACTCGCAAGCATGAATCTTTAAGAAGTCAAGTCATGGCTAGCCTATACTTTGAATTTCCCCACCTGAGTTGAAGTGAGATCCTGCTCAAAGGATCTCCTTGGTTCAGCAATCTAAGTCAATCCTATCCAGTCTATATGTTTCCGCTGTACACTTTCTGGTCTTTTTATTTAAATCCAATCCTCTCCCCACTGTTGACATCATCTGGAAATTTGTTTCTTTTTGAATAAAAACATAAAAATGTTATTAAAACAAAATGTGAGGAAGTTGTGGTGAATTTGGGAAAGGGAATAAAGGGAAATTAAATTGCATTTTATTTAAGACTTTAAGTTGGAGTATAAAGTATTTTTGATGATTACTTAATTTATGAGAAAGTAAAAACAAAGCAGTAAATCCTTAAATTTCCTTCCTCAATTAAAACCTTAACATACCTTTTGAACTATTCCATAGAATCTTTGTTTCAATAAACACTTAAATACTTAATAGTATTTAATAATTACCTGTAATTTGAACAATTAAAGCTGATGCAACAATAACCTGTTTCGTTTTCTCGTAAGCTGGCTAATTTTCAAACAATTAATATAAATACAAACACAAAAGATCGGCACACCCTTTGATTCCACTTAAAAGGTATTACTTCACTACCAATAGAAGATCTCAAATACCCTTTTGACCTCTTACAAGGGGAGAAGCCCAGTCCCACGCCTTCAAGATCTGGCCCCAGAAAAATGTAAACCGAAAACGGTTAAGAGCCTGGCAAACAATCTCGATCGATGGCCGATTAATCGATGCCAAAGTAATTAATCAATTCCGGGGCTGGGCGCCCAGGCAGGGGCGTTGACAAAGCCTTTCCAGAAACCGAGACGGAGAGAGATCTCTGGCGGCAGCTGGACAACTTTGTTGCCAGCTCGGAAACTGGTCGTCGGGTAGCAGAAACAGAAATCTGAAATCGAGAGTGCCGCGAATGCCGCTATCTGGAGCAGGGGCGGTTTGCCTTGATCGCCGCACACTCGCACTTGCAAGTATTAATAGAAAATAACAAAAATGTGTGTGGCAAAAAACTAGATCTCCATGGAGTTAAGTAATGAGTCCCCCGTCCAGTCCCCTTCCCCCATGCAAAATAATGCAGCTCAGATCCGCCTTAACGCCCACTGGACGCCACCGACTGCCGTTAGACGCGGCTGGGTTCCCGTCCCCTCCTGGGGGGTCCAGGGAATTTATAAATAATATTAGAAATAAGGCTAGTAGGGGGAGGAAATAAAGGTTATTGAAAAATAATATTTAATCAACAATTATTTTATCATAATTGAATAATAAGAATTTAATTTAATTTATTTGCATATGATTAAAAAATACCTCTTATTTTATGATGATTACTTAAAAAATTACAACTTTTACGATCTCTGGAAGAAATCGAAAAGAGAAGTTTGATAAATAAAGCCTGTAAATAAAACATTAAATATTATGTGTCAAGAGTAATATAATTATAACATTTATCCCACTTTCATAATAATAAATTACCAACTTTTTTTAACTGAAAAGATAGACAAATTATTAATGAGTATATCATAAGGAAATTATAGACAAATTATTCATCAGTTTTTATAAATTAAAATCATTTTAATACACAAACTAACTACCTATTACAAACGACATTAATAACCAAATAATTATAAACAAATTTTAAACATTGCTCCCTGCTGACTTTGATGTCTCTTGGCTCATTGACTGAAAATGTATTTTGACCGCAAAAACATGATAAGCTGAAAAAAAATGCCGGGTCTTTCAATAAAAGTGTCAATTGGCGCCGGAACGCGGTAAAGGAATGGCGGGCGGGGCATGGCGGGGCATGACAGGGGGCAGCAAGTGGCAGCTAAACAAACAGCAGCTAAACATTTTGCCGGCGCTGTTTGGTGTCGTGTCGGCAGCCAAGCCCCATGGCAATTGCCCATAAATCTAAGCCAGAGCCATTCACTTTTTGTTTTCTTTATATATTCGCAGAGTTTGAGCCCACTCGCGATCGCCAGCTGCTACTGCTGCTCTGTTGCACTGCTGCGTGTGCACGCAAATCCATGAACGCATGACGCATGGCAACTTGGCCATAAGCCACCGCCTCCTCCTCCTTCTCCTCCGACTCCAAGTTCTTCTGTTGCAAGTTCAAGTTTACGCACTTTGCGGCTTCCTGCTCCGAACGGGTTCAATGCACGTAGCGCACACTCGACGCACTTGGCCCGAACGCACATTGCGCACATTTCTGGTTTCTGGCCACGCAGAATCATGCTCAACTTGGCCCACTCCAGTGGCTTTGGTTTACACCTTTTTTTTGAACAAGTTTTTTTACGCATTTCGCATTTTTTGGTTGACAAGGTTGGCAAGCTTCTGGTTTTTGCATTGGGAAAATTGTGGAATTGCTTGAATTTTTTTCAGTTGTGAGTGAGAGTATTTGGAAAATTCTTAGTTTAAACATGATTATTAAATTACAAATATTTAGAGGTATTCTTATAATAACACACCTAAATTACCATATTCACTATTCGTTTAAAAATTCGATAATTATTCTTTAAAGGTTTAAGTTTAAAATGTTATGAGTACTGACTTAATTTATAAACATCTAAGGTGGTTCAATTATTAAGAAAATATATTAAGTTAAGTTGTGGAAATGCAAAAAGCAAAGCGGGATTAATAGTAATCATTTATTTATGTTATTTATTTATAGTATAGTATAGTAAAAATGCAAAAAAACAACGGGAAATATTTCATAATAGTAATTCTATATTTATTTTATACTGAAACTGTGAAGAAGATTGGTTCCTTTTTGGCTTTAGCTTAGAGGTAATATTTGATGAAATTCAAATGATATTTAAAACTTTAACTAAACAATGAGGTTTTATGTTTAATAATATATTTGTTTTACTCTTCTGAGAATTCATTTTTATGGACTTAATTTTGAAATTCTACCAATCTTGTAGCAAACTTTTGGGAAATATTTCAATTGGTTTAAAAACCGCAATAATATCGGTGTCATTCCAGAAATATGCAAATGTACATATAAAGAAAAGCTTTAAAAATATAGCAAAAGAGTAAAAAATTAAATATAATTAATCCATTTTTTAAACCCCAGATTGTCCTTAAAAAATCTAGCAAGACGTTGTTAAAAATGCACAATTTTCAAACGTTTTTAAAAATGCAAAGATTTGGATTGAAAACCATAGATAAAAATTACAAACTTGAATCTTCCTAGGATGTTAAAAAGCAAAAAGTTATCTACAAGTATGAAATATTTTTTATCTATTTTTTTAAATTTTCTTCAAGTGCATTTACGGTTATTACATCATGTCTTAGTATCCACTTGGCATGTGTGGGCGATGAGCTATTGAATAAGGTCAGTGTTCCGTCGAAGGATCGAACGAGTTCTGCGCGGCGTGATTCATTCCGCAGAACCAGAGATCAGAACGGGGCGGTGGCCTTTTGGACAGTGGCTATCGATTTGCATGGGTTTTAGTCTAAAAAAAACCCCTCAAAATACAGACCCAGAAGCACACGCCGTGGCTGGCTTTTCGATTTCGTAATGGTGCCTCGTGCAGCTTTCTTATCCGCACCCACAACTGGTTGGCTGTCTGTTGGCCCAAATATAGTTCAGCTTGGCTTTATTTCGGACTTTTTGCAACCTGCGACCTGCAGCCTGCAGAGAGTGAGTGAGCGACAAGTATCTTGCGGATTGCATGAGCGGCAAACAAACTGCAAACTTGTTGCGCGCACACACTCGTTCAGATTTTTGTTTGTGATTTTTTATTATTATTATTTTTTCTTCCAACGTGTGGCAACTGGAAAAGGTGCCCCACAATTCCAGGCATTCCACCTGGCCACTTGCTAACGCCTTGAGCATACTCCAAAGCCCAAGACCCGGCCAAGAACCATGGCTAAAAGCTCTCCGTTAGCCGTGAGCTGTGACAGTTATGTAGTGACAAGCGCGCGGCCACAAAAGTGGTTAATTACCGCCCCGAGAGCCCCGAGAGCGGTGCCTCTAATGACCATTAGACGGCCGCTTAGCATACTAATTGTAATTGGATTAATTACCCGCAGATCTATGAGATCGCATATCTCGATCGAGGGGTTAGTTGTATTCGTAGACCAATTGATTTTATTTTCGATTCGCTTTAGTTGCAATTGCATCAGCTAAGGTTTTTTTCTATTCATTTTTATTTATTTCTTATTTTATTTTTCGGTAAAAGACAGACTTTTGGAGGCTGCCCACTCGTAAAATTCCTTGCCACAGTCCAAGTGTGATTGCCTTTTGCGAGTTAGTTTAATTAATTCGAATAACAATTAAAAGTAAATACAAGTGGTGGTTCTTTTAGACGAACTTTAGATGCTCTTGGGAAAGAGTTCTCTTAATATAAGAGTTTTTAATTTATTAATTTTTGAGCTTATATTTGTTCTTTAATCAATAAATTTGAGCCAAGTTTTCCCATTTTCTTGGGTAATTAAATGCTAGTAAAAATGTACAAATAAATATTAAATAAACAAAATAATAGAATATTTTAGTTGTTAAGATAGTTAATAAGTCTAAACTCTAAGAAACAAAATTGGAAAACTATTGTGGAAATTAAATCAAAATTATTGAATTGAATTAATCAATTAAAAGAATATTCACATTAAAAAAAATTCGCTAAAAACGTAGAAAATGTTCCTACACTTACACTAACATTTTATATAATTATAAAATATATCAAAAAATTAATAGAGAAGATTTTGATATATACAAAGTTTTAAATATCAAAAAGAATCGCTTTAAACTTTGAAATATAGATATTAGGCGATTATGATCTGATATGTCAAGCATATAAACATATAAACATATCGCTATATTTTCATCTTTCAATAATCGTAAGTGTCAAGGTCCTATAAAATAAATACAAGCAAATTTAGCAAAATATAAAATATTTTATTCAGCAAACAAAATACAGCACAGATAAGAACTTTGGAAGCAGGTAGGCTTTATATTTTACAGAGAATAAAGATATATCGTTATTTGTCATCATTCAATAATCTTTAGTTTCAAAATCCTATAAAATAAATTTCAGCAAATTTAATAACATATAAAATATTTAAAATATTTTACTCTACAAACAAAATAGAGATTAGATTAGAAGATTAGAAGCCACATTTATCTTTGAAAATCCTTCAAGTTTCTGTTGAATTTTAATAAATAAATAGAAGGTTTTTTTTCAGCGAAAAATCAGTTAAACTTAGGCTCTTTACTTCACACATAATAAAGTGTAGTGTAGCTATGTAGACCGAATTAAATAATGAGCCTTAAGCCAGAGGTGTTGGCGGTGTGGGCGGAAATATGCTGGTTACCAAATTCGCGTTGCCACTTGCTGGCTGCCACAAAAGTCTGGCTCTGCTCCGAGTTGCAACAATCGGCAGGCCGCCAAATTGAATTTAAACGTGGCCAACATTGATTTTCCTTCCCCACCTCCCTTCCAAGTCGATCGATTTGCCCCCACTGCCCCACCTCGCCACTCGATAATTAGTTTTGTTCTGTTTATGCGATTTTAATACGGAATTCGCTCTGGTCTGGCCAAAATGTGGGCGTTGTCCGTCTGGGGGTTGTGATAAGGACCCAACTATATATATATATATATAAGCTGGAATCGGCTTTGGCTGGCGGCGGCCTTAGCATGATGCAATCGGGCGGTGAGATTGCAACAAAGGCTCTTGCTTGCAACTTGGCTTTTGTGTTATTAAAATGCCATTAAAATTGGGCCAAACGCTAAATTCGATATGAAGTCAAACAAATAAAGCCACAGGCAAGCATTTAATAAACAAACAACAACATTAACAAATTAACTCCAGGTTTAAAAATATTAAAGGGAAAATTGGATTAAGATTACAGCTTAGAATATAAGTTTTAGAGCGAATAAAAATGAGTGAATATAAAATAGAAATACTAACTAATAATTTATTTGGTAAAATATGGTATGTTATTTGTTAGAAATATATTTATTTCTTAGTTGTAATAAAAATTCCTTAAATATTTTAATGAGCTCAAAAACAAGTTCAAAATAACTAAAATTAAATATATACATACTCTGAAGTCCGTTCTAATTATTTTAATTAGGTTTATCGACAGATAATAGTAATGAGTCAGTATTTCTAAAGGAAAACATTGATTAATTTTAGGAAATTTAATTATATTAATTTACCCTTTATAGTAAAGCATAAAAAGCATAAAAATATCTCCTTAAAAATATCTCCTTAAAATACAATACTTTCCATTGTATTTAGTTTAACTGACTTCGGTCTTGACTGTACCTGCAACTTGGCCACAAGCTGGGGCACACGTCCACGCTCGTGTTGCATTGTTTTTGTTACTTTTTTTTTGGGCTGAATGTAGCTTGTGCAACTGCCACACAGCGTCACTCCGATTTATGCCACTTGACCGGCCCCGGCAGCCCGTGTCCGCTGTCGCGGCAGCTTAGGAACATAACGCCTTGCCGCTTGGACGCCTGCGCCAAAGCCGGAGTTCTGGTTCTCTGTCCAAGATCAATGCCAGCTTGGCTTGGAGATCGCGGAGATCACAGATCGCAGATCGTAGATCTGAATTGATCGCGCTGCTCATGCCGGGCCAATGGTTATCCGGAATTCGAGGCGGGGCCACAGCCAAGTGGGAGTTTTTCTATAGTTTCTCGTGTTTATTTAATATGCAGAGCACCTGGCCACATAAAGCATATATTTATGTAAATAATTGTAAACAGTAAGAAATTCTTTATAAGAAGTTCAACTTCCAGCTTATTTAATGCTTTTCTCAAGAGGTCACCAGGTCACAAAGAAAACATATTTATGCAGAACAAAGCATTTACATCAAACGCAAAAAGACCAGGGACCTCATAGCTCCACCTCCACCTCTCTCCTAGACCTTGTAGCCAACAAAGTGACGACGTCCAATGACCTCGCCCATGTAGAACCAGGTAATCACCTCCACAGTGACCAGAATATTGAGCCAGGCCTCGCTGACGGTCACCTGGCCAAGGCGGAACTTGCCCAGCCGCTCCTTCACATCCTTCGAGGAGGCCGTTGACTCTGCGGTCTTCTTCAGCTTTTGGAAGTCCGCTGGCAGCGGCGGAGATAGCTCCACCTTGGCGTAGCGCCAGAACTCTTGCAACTGGGGACGAGCAGCCACCACCACCTCTGTTTGAATACAATAAATCTATGATTACATTTTCTGTTTCTTTGTTTCGGGTGTGTTAAACTTACGATTGGCTAGAGCCTGGACCTTGGCAACCAATTGACTCATTTTTGTTAGTGAAAATTAAAAGACAGAAATAATAATTTCGTAGGATTTTTGTACAATTTCAGGGAGACAAGTCGTTGTCGTATAAAGTTATCAAAAGTTAGGGTTGTCAAATTTACCAAATGTTTGACATTTGCACCAAAGGGTGACTCCACATGCTACGATTTTAGGTGAATATAAAAGGTATTTAAATTGATGACAAATGGTTATAAGGATTTAATTATACAAAGAATTACTAACGAAAATTTTAAACAATTTGAGGGAGACACTAAGTTTTTAAACTAAGTTACCAAAAGCTAGAGCTGTCAAGTTTACCAATTTTTCGACATTTCTACCAAAGCGTGACTCTACACGTTACGATTTTATTTAAATATAAAATTAATTAAAATTTATGAATAAGGTTTTAATAATGGAAAGATTTACAGAATAGACAAGATTAACAATTATGGCATATAAAACATATAAATATTCTCATTAAACTCCATATTGCTTTGTATTTAAATAAAATCTATACGTTACGATATTAGGTTAACAGTATAAAATCATATCTACACGTTACGATATTTGTAAATAAGTGTAAATAAGTAAGTAAAGCAGTGTTTCTGTAAAATATAAAAATAATAACATTAAACGTATGGGTTTAATTCCCTCCTTTTTATTCCTTATAAAAAACAAACTCCCCAATTTGTTTTCCATATCCCAAAATACAAAATTATTGAAATACAAGTTTAAAACACCTTTTAAAATTTAGTATATGCCACCATTGCCATTGGTGTACATGATATATTGCCATGCAAAATGTAGTTTAGCAAAAATTTGCATAATTGCTTTGAAAACGTGGACGAAAAAAAATGCGCCAATTACTAGATTTTCGGGGCGATAAACTGACCGATCATTACCAAACCGACGAGATTATTACTGGAGCAGAGACCGCCCACTTGATGGCGTAAAACAATGGTAGGAATAAGTATAAAAATGGGCAAGAAAACACGCCCAGAAAAAATACAACAAAATATATTGGCCAGCATTGTCTGCTGCTCTCTGGCTCGGTCATCGTAATGAGAAATCTGAAAAGTCCGCAACAAGACGCTGGATGCATTTCGTCATCGATCTGTATTGGGCATAATGCATAATTCATATTTTAAGCCCTGGCAGGTTTTTGTGTTAATGAAGCTCTAATGGAGCCTAGGTGAAGGGCTCTTATTTCTTATTTTTTTTTTTCGCACAGTTGGTCTAATTGCGCCAGTTAGACGACTTCGAGTATGACATTCCACGAGCAGACCCTATGCATAATCATAAATATTGGCCATGATTAATGGACCGCATACGAATCTCGTATTTTTTAAGCCGCAGCTGTCTTCTAAATGGTTCCGAGTCCAAGTCCACACACGATTAATTTGACACTCTGACCCTCGGCGGAAAAGCGAAAAAACGTGTCTGCATCACGACAATTTCCACTTCAATTTCAAGTTGAGCCCCGCAATTGGCCCAAACATGGAAATGTAGACCAATTCAATTCGTTTTTTATGCATTGCTATTTTGCATTTTTATTGTTTGCCAATGCGCTCTCTGACAGCCTTTGATTATATTTATTCTTGGGCGTTGCCCCGCCACAATTTTCAATACGATTTCCTATTTTTGGCGGAGCCAGGGGGCAGGCAGAGGGCAGTCGCCGCAGCGCAAAACAAGGCAAAACTGCACAGGCTAATTGTTTATTTAAAAGCACTGCGAAAAAGTTGAGAAATTTCGAAAGAATTTCAAAAGAATTTTGGGAATTCGAGCAAACACAAAGGAAAGACACGACGACCTTGCTGACGTCGTCAGTAAATTTCACTTGGTTTGTTTTTTGTCAGAGAAATGTGTTGGCAAAATACAAAAAAGCGTAAATAATATATTTTATATATAATTGAATATATATTATTATTATGATTAAGGTACAACTATTTCATTTATATTCTTAAACTAAAACTAAAGCTTAATACATAGCTATGTATTGGTTATGTTAATTTGAGAGTTCTACTTTGTTGAAATATTATTAAAAATATTCTAAGCCTGAAATAAATATAAATTACTTTAGTCTTATGTATTTTATTTGTTATTGGATATCTTCTTTAATTTTGTATTCTTAATCTTAAACTATGTTTTATATATAATTTATTGATTATGTTCATTTATGGGTTCTTGAAAAAAATGGAAAAAATATACAAAATCTTAAATTAATAATTTAAGTGTTGCTTTTTTCTAATTTGGACTAGAACCTTAAGCATTTTTTAATATAAATATAAAGGATTAAATTAATACTTTCATTAAATATTTTATACAATATGCTCTTATGTTATTGTGCTTTTATTTAATTTAAATATTATTAAATGTGTAACTACCTCTTCTTAAAATCCATTTCCTTATTACCCAAACCCTTCCTTTCTTTCACAATCAAAATTA
This sequence comes from Drosophila watanabei, assembly GCA_008042575.1. Lineage (NCBI taxonomy): Eukaryota > Metazoa > Arthropoda > Insecta > Diptera > Drosophilidae > Drosophila > Drosophila watanabei. Next base: position 41,384 of record VNJS01018206.1, on the reverse strand, counting down.
ACCAAGCGATTTCAGAAGGATTGTGACGCCTGACTGGCCATTTGGCATTTACAATGTAATTAATTTTATTGCATTGATTAAGTCATTGCAGTTCAAAGCAAAGTTCTAGCCAAAACAAGCCTTGGGCCTCTACAGGCAGGCACCTGTAATTGCAGTGTAGGCACGCGACGTTACCTGGGCTTCACTCTGCAACTCCACTGAAATTCCATTTCGTGCCCCAAGCTGCAGCGTACAACACTCATGCCCAGAGAATACGACTACGAATACGAATACGACTGCGAATACGAATACGAGTACGATATATATAATTGCCTTAAAGAATTCTGAAAGCTAATGCAAAGTCGGTGTGGCATGGCAAATTGAATGCTTTGGGCCACTAGCGGCCACATGCTTATGACTTTTTAAATGTGTTTGTGCTCTTTATCAATATAATTTGGTGTTTGTGGCAATTTCCAGGCCCCTGATTGGGCCAAGCCGATTGTGTCGGCTCTGAAATATCTATGTTTATCTTTATGTGTGTCCGTGTTTCACCCTCGGCTCTAAATTCTTGCCTGTACAATCAAGCTTCACTAAGTTGGATTTTTTTTATTAGAATTATTTCATACAAAAACTTTAAAAGGTTTCCAGTTGAGTGTGTAATGTTCTTGTAAATATTCTTAAATTAAGAAAGAAGTGAGAATATAGTAACGTAAAATTTAAGTACCTAGCTATAAGGTTAATATTTTTAAAAACATGTTAAATTATGTTTTACTTTAAAGAAATTAATATTATTTAGTTAATAAAAATACGTTTTATTAGTCTTAAGCCGTGTTAAGCCCTATTTTATTTTAAAGAAAATAATACTTTTTAAAAATACGTTTTAATAGTCTTACTAAACATTGTTGACGTATTTTCATTTGGACATAAATATATATTTGTTAATATTTATAAGAAACCCCAAATAAACCATTTATTTATAAAAATATATTATACAAGAAAAACACAAGAAGTACACCTGAAATATATAAGAAATAAATGAAAACAATATGTAGGTTTTTTATTTAAGCTTTAATATTACATTTTTGGGTTTTGAGAAGATTCTAGATTGATTTTTCTCTATTGTTTTTCCTTTATTTTGATATTCCATAAATTAATGACCATAAAGTAGGTAGTAGGTCTTAAGGATCTCCAATTTCCCATTTTAATTTAACTAACTTATTATCAAAAAATAAAAATAAAGAATTCTATTGAGTTTTATTCCAATTTAAAATAAGTCTTTGTAACTTAAATTGTCTAAGGTCCGTACATTTAACCTCTTTGCCTTATCAACAATTCCAAATAAATGAATGGCCATAAATCAGATGGCTTAAGTGTTATGAATTTCGCATTTCTTGTTAACAGATTGCTTATAACTTGTACATATTATTGGTATTTATTATTGGCATCGGACTGGTAGAAGGTTCGACTGTGGCAATTTGCGCAACTATCAACGCCCGCCGCCCCCTTTAGTCGTGGGAGCGAGGGGTGTGGCTGGGCTGGAGGAGGAGCGGTACTGCGAGGGGAAAGCGGGAAGCGGGAAGCATCACCCCCAGGCGTAGATCTTCGAGCAGCAGCAGCAGCAGCTGGGCAGTGAAAGGCCACAGTCTTGGCGCAGTGCACCCATTCTGGCCGAGAGTTGGACTTGGGCGTCGGCGTAGCGCCGGCACCTCTCTCGCCGCCTCTCTTTTGGAAGGCAGGTTTTGGTTTTGGACTCGGACTCGGATTTGGTTTCGGAAAAGCCAGGCAAAGTCCGCACTGCGCTTTTCGTATAAAAGTTGCCACAATTTGGTAGTCGAAATCAGAATCAACTCGTTCGCTGAGTATTCAACACTTCTTCTCCTTCTCAACTCAACCCAGCTTCAGCACCCAAACCCCGAGCCAACATGAAGGTGAGGATAGTGAATTTACCAAGGACACTGTGGGGGATTCCCCCAACTAATCCTTCTTCCTGCCTCCCCACACAGTTCGCCGTTGCCGTAGTCATGTTCGTGTGCGCCCTGGTCGGAGCTCAGGCCTCGTGGGCCCAGATCTCGCCCGGTGTGTCCTATGTCAGCCCGGTGGCCCATGGCGGACCCGGTCTGTGGAACGGAGCCTGGAACGGTGCCTGGAACGGTGCCTGGAATGGCGGCTGGAACGGCGCCTGGAACGGTGGCCACTGGGGCGCCCCTGCTGCCGTTGCCGTCCACGCCAGCGCTGCTCCCTGGGGTCTGACTGGTCCCGGCTGGGGTCATGGTGCCGCCATTCCCGGAATCGGTCTCGCCCAGGGACCCGGACTCGCCGCCGGCGCTCATGGCCATGAGGGCGTGTATGTGGCCAAGACCCGTGGTGCCATCCACACCGCTCCTCTGGCCGGACACATCAACTCGGCCACGTCCGTGAATGTGGCCCCCGCCCCGGGAACCCTGTAAGCGGGCCAAGTCCTGACAGATCCAGCTCCTGATTCCAACTGATGCCAAATGGAGTGGCTGTCCCAGCCGCTCCACGACTCCGGATAAGCCCCACACACATATCTCTCTCACTCTCTGTACACTTATTTGTTAAGCACACCGAGCTCTTAGTCCCCCGCCCCTGATACGAACACGATCCTGATCTTGGGTCCACCCTGTCCATGTCATCATCCTCTGGACAAGATCCCAACGCACTCAGCAGCAACAAACAACAAATACAAGTCCAACAGCAATTACAACAAGTGCAACAAAGCGAAAAGAAAAGAAAAGAAAAACAACAAACCAACAAAACCGACAGCATGTTCATTTTATTATTTGAGAACTATTCTTCAAATGCCTTCCACTCTCTATCCTGTCTCTATCCTACTTCTATCTCTGCTATCTGCTATATCTCACTGATCTATCACTATACCGGGCATATCGTCCAAGGATGTGTGCCCCTGACAACCTGTAAATATCCCATTGTAATCTAGTAACTCTCTGCAAAACAATGTAAAGATTGACGAAAGCGTTATAAATAAACTCAAACAGCGTTTTTTATACGAATTATTTGGAGTATTATTTAATATTTGAAGTGGGGGATGCGAAAATATAAAGAAAATTAGCAAGAATTAAATAAATTAATGAATAATATATTTTCTTTGATTTAATGAAGCATTTACCTCTAAGATTACAGTTTTTGTGGTTATATTTATTGATTTATTTAACCATTTAACAGTAAGGTTCCAGTTTGTCGTAATTTTTATTATTTTTAAGGAATAATGGGGTTGGGAAAGTGAGTAAAATTTATTAACTAAAGTTAAAGGAACTCTAAAAAATAAATTCATTTATTTAAAAAATATTTCTTAATTTTCTAAATTTTTTCTAGAATTAAACAAAAAGGTTTCACCATTTATGGGAACTTTTTCCACCTATAAGTTCCGGCTTTATGAAAATGTTTGAAATTGTTAACGGCGAAGGAGTTTTTTCCAACCAAATTTATATATATATTCTTGATTAATAGGTCGTCAATTCTCCACAGACTTTTACCTACTTTAAGATATACCCATATATATATTTCTAGAAATTTTAAATTCATTTTACGAACTTTGCTTTAAAATGTATTATATTTTGCTTATAAAATGTTTTCAAGACTGTGTTTCGCTTCTCCCTAACTAAAAAATATGATTATCGGTATTAAACAAAGTATTTTTAATTCCCTTTATTATATTATATTTAATTTATATAAAAATAAACACTTATCTTTTCAAGAAATGCATTCATTCATTTAATTTAAAAAATAGATATAAAAACTTCTTTGACATATTTGAAATATTTGTTTAATATAATAATTGCTTTAAAAATACTATATAATTATTCAGCAGTTTGGTTTTTTGTTTGGTATATTTTGTTAAAAAAAATTAAAATCTATCATTGTATTTTATTAAGTAAACAGAAATGTAAATGGAATATTTTTTGCATAACAATTCCTAGTTCCAAGTAAAACCTTGCAGTTACACCTTCCTTATTGCCACGACAATTTATTTAGTCACATGTACAAGTTCACCCCTCTCGAAACTCCAATTAAATCCAAGCTAAATCATACAAATCTCAGATATATATTAGTTAATTATAACCTTGATGCTGCACCTGCTCGACCTTGAAAGGCGGACAAATTGTTCAATTGATTCCATATCAGCTAAGAATGTGTCTTTGGTTTTGTCTTTGGCTCAAAAGCTGGCTCGCAATGTGTATTATTATCTTAGTTGGCAGTCCTAATTTGTCTAGAGTCCACTCTGCTGAACGGTAGTCAAGTTGAGGTCCAAATGGTCGTTAGATCGAGTTAATAACTCTTAAGATCTCCATGGCGTCACGTATTGGGAGCACAGGGCGTATGCTTAATTATGCAAACGCTTAGCACTAATTACAGATCGCGGAGAGCAGAGAGTTTCGGTTTCTGTTTCAGTTTCAGCACCTGGGCTTAAATAATTGCCACAAATTATAGCAGTTGCTAATTACAGATTATCATCGCTTCGGCAAAGCTTAATTCTCTCAACTTGAACTCTTTATTTGGTTTTGGCCCAGAGATTCGATCTCTCGCCCACATTGCCTGCAAAACAAGTTCTTCCAATGGGGGTTTCCTTAGCCTTTTTTTTGGATAATTGAATTGTCTTTTTGCCGGCTTTTGTCTGGGATTTAATTGCCGCCTTGTAATGGTTTTTCCATCGATTTATGTGGGTTGCCAGAGGGACACCCACGCTCTCCCGTTGCATATCGACCAGGTGAATGTTGCACAATGCCTGCGGCTGACTAGTGCCGGAATCCATTAGGTAATGGAAGGTGGAAATAATTAGGGAAATAAGACTGGCTTGGCTTGACAACAAAAGATACAGTTGGAATGCTTTATAGCTGAGATTTTTGATTTTTTAGGGATTAAATTTGAGGTTTTTGTCAATTCTATTAAGGCTAAAAAAAGGTCTTAAGAACTTATTAAATAAAATATTTATTTCTTTAATAAAAGCAGGAAATATATAAGTATTTGTTAGAAGAATAATAAATTAAGCAGGAAATATATAAATATTTGTTTGAAGAAGAATAAAAAAACAGGAAATATTAAATATTTGTTAGAGGAATAATAAAAAAGATAGAAATCAAATTGGAGGATAGAAAGAACCACATAGTTATTACGTTAAATATAACTTTATATTAAATTGTTCAGTACGTTCAGTAATAAATTTCAACACTTTCTAATAACACTTTTAGCAACCAATATTCAGAATTCCAAAAACCAATCTTAATAAATCCATATTTTCCCATAAATATATATCATTAATGCCCCACTTATGTGGGCGTTGCCTGACATTACAATAGCTCTAAGACCCTTAAGAACTCATAAATCAGTTAATAGCCGGCCTTATACAGGATATCGATCGATCCATAATTGGATTCGTGTTATAAATCATATATGTATACTCTGAACACTGAAAATGCTAATTTTGCACAAACAACAATTAAGTAATTAAGGTGGCGGTGTGATGGAGTGAAAATGCAACTTACCGGAACTGCAGCTTAAAAGTGGGTTGGGCCACATGCTGACATTAGATAGTTGAGATAGTTAGATAGTTTTATAGGTTTCCACAGTTGCAGCCACATGTCACACTTACCAAGAGTGCAAGTTCTCAGAACAACCAAAAGCAAGATCTTGGTTTCATAATATTTCGTATATAAACCTTTTATTTTCAAAAAAGATATTTAAATAAATTTTGTTTTAACGGCTGTTTTGTATATATCTTATTTTTAATTTATAAAATAAGATCATTATTATTTTAAATTCATTGCACATATATGTTTTAAGAACACTTTCTTCTGAGATACAAAATATTTCCTTATTTCCTTAAAATTTCCTGGTTTTAAATAAACCTTAAATAGTTACTACAATTTACATTATTTTAATAGTTAATAAAAACTACAATTTACATTGTTTTAATTGTTAATAAAAACCTAAAACTATATGTAGAACTAGTTCCTCAAGTCTACCCAGCAACCGTGAGATCTCACTGCCGATAGATCTCAACACAAAACCCGAGTCCACTTCGATTCGATCCGTCCAGAACCGAGGCATGTCATTAACGCTGATCACATATGCATGCGGAGCAGTGTCAGGGCGGTGTCATGGTGTGTGAACTCTCACTTTCATGAACCCTCCTGCGACGTCAGTCCGACGGCCAGCGTCGGAGTGGATGTGGTCAGCATCGGGGTATAAAGCTGGCCGCCAGCCGAGTTAACAGATCAGTTCAGAACAAGAGTTCAACAAGAGCGCCAAACCCAAAACCCACCTTCAAGCACCATGAAAGTGAGTTAAATGAAAGGGATAAAGTTAGATCCTAAAATATTTTAATAAGAAATAAAATTAGCAAGGCTAAAAGTTCCTTAAAGAAGTGTCCAATAATTCAAGTAGTTAAAATCCTCTTCACTTCCTTCTTTGGATTATTTATATTTAATCAATTAACAATTAATTTATATTTAAATAATATTTATTCCCTTAACTTCTTCTAGTTCGCCGTCGCCGTTGTCTTCACCCTGGCCCTGGCCATGGGCGTCCAGTCCTCCGTGATCCCTCTGCTGTCGCAGGTGGCCGGACATGGTCTGTCCTACACCGCCGTCTCTGGACCCGCTGTGGTAGCCTCCCCCTGGGCCGTTCCCGCTGCCCACTGGCCCGCCGCCGTTTCGGTGGCCTCCTGGCCCCCGGCAGCTGTCCATGCTCCGGCTGCCGTGGCTGTCCATGCCGCTCACGCTCCCGCTGTGGTGGCTGCCGCTCATGCTCCCGCCGTGGTTGTGGCTCCTCATGTCGCCCATGAGGGCGTCTACACTGCCCAGACCCGCGGAGCTGTTCACACCGCTCCTCTAGCCGGACACATCCAGTCGGTGGCCTCCATCAATGCTGCCCCCGCCCCCGGAACTCTGTAAGGAGGAAATCCATCCCTGAACTGATCGGACCCTTTGCCGCTGACCCTTGGAAACTGCCATAGATGGTGGGACACGCACCTCACTACCTAGACCACTGCTTTGTAAATACATTGTACATATATATAGTCCTATATATAGACAGGGTACTCGCACCTAGCACCTGAACAGGAACCACTTTTCTCCACGAAAAACTGAGCCATCAAAATTCCCTTTCGACTTCGAGCACTCCTTCTCTCGCTTAACTATTTATTTAGCATACATTTTCCAAGCATTCCTGTGAGAAAACCAATCTGCATCGAACTTTCCTTCGAAAGGAAATGTTGGAACATTTTGCAAATAAAGAAAATGTTACTAAAATTTAAATGGGTTTTTACTTGGGAAAATTATAGTGTTGAGGGTTTAAACCAGGAAAATAATTTAAGGCTTTTCAGTAAGATTCTTTGAATTTTTCTTATATTTTAATAACATTTAAGAGATTTTAGAAAGAAAAGATGTTCGCTTAGAACAACTAAACTTACTTACTTATTGTTGGAAACAAGCCCTGCTTTTTTATGATTTTCAGATACTTTATTCATTTGTTTAATATATATACCATTAACGATTAACATTTTTTAATAGTTTATTTTATTTCCATAATATAACCTTTCATTTCGATAGAAATTCTTTTCATGTAATTTAAGGATTCAACATTTTATGAGATTTTTATTTGAAACATTTTCTTAAAATCATGTAATCATTGTAGTTTGCCTTAATTTTAGTCCAAACCAAATATTAATATATATTTATCTTAAATTAAAATATTTAATTCATTAATTTACCTGAAAGAATGTTTGCCTCTAGAGACTTACACTGAAGACGGAGCTAACTACTCTGCTTCAAAATAAAAACACTGGACTTTGTCAGATTGAACTCGTTTCTCCCCGACTAATAGATCAATTGACTACACATAATTCCACTAAAACGAGTTCAAATTACACGCTTCTCAGATGGCTGCAAAAAAAATAAAATAAAATAAAACCCAACGAGTGATAAATTCCCCAGTGACCAGTGTCAATTAGTATACAAAGTCCGTTGGCGCGGAAACTATTATCTCAGCGTTACGCCTTCGAAACATTTGATTGATTCATTGACTGAAATTGTCGCAAATGTGTGTAGATCTACAATATATATATAAATATAGTTTGTATGGAAGGGGAGATTAGAGCGACGCAATTGAATCGAGAGCTGAAATGTCAAGTTCATGCGCATGCGCACGGTCGCCATGCAAAATGCAGCCGCAAATCACACAAATCAAATCGGATCGGCCGCTCCCTCGCTTCACACACTTGTTTTTCCCTTTGCGTTTTCTTGTATTTTTCTATTTTTCCAACAATAACTACAGTTGAGCCCAACTGTTGCGTGACTCTACACGCCCCTCCGAAGCCCCCTTTTTTCCCACCAAAGTCCCAGCTGCGGTTTACAGAGTCTCGCGCTTGTTTTTCATGTTTTCGCGTTTGTTGCCGCATTTGGCTTTGGCCGCTGAATAAAATGCGTCAGAGAGTATCAATAACAGGCGAGCCAATGGAAACACCTTCTAAGCTCTTTCGCACAGCTCAGACCCAGGGGTAGGCACTGAAAAAAAATTATTAGAAAATAAACAGAAACATTATAACAAAATCATTTAGCCAAAGATCACATTTTCATCATTATAACTACATTTTGTGTGCCTTTCTTTACCATTTCATTTGCATGAATTTATATCTTTTTTATGAATTTATATCATTAAACAATTGAGTATTTTTTCTTTAAGTTTATCTAATTTTTTCTCAGTGTAACTCATGGAGATTGAATCGGCAGCTCTGAACTGAGAAACTGCAATGATTTATTGTATGCCGGCGGCCAAAGAGTCAAGCGTCAATCGTGTCGACAGTCACTCCTTACTTGGTGGCCCAGCTCGAAAAATGGCTAGAAATTTCCTACTGGGCTTCGTTTTTGGCAATAGCCGGTAATTGACCGGTAACAACAACAACAACAAAAGGCAAAAGAAAAAAAAAGAGAAAATCACACACAAGACAAGCCGGGTCAACAACGAATTTGGAAAATTGCTACGACTTAAGGTGGTTTATAACAACTTAATGTGTACCCATTTTTATTAAAGCAATCAAACGAGCATGAAATGATTAATTTTATGTTGATTTTAAAGTTCATATAAAAATATTTAATTTAAAAAAAAAAAAAAAAAAATGAAAATGGGGAGCTTTTCAAATATTTTTTTAAGTTATTTCTTTGTAGCCATATATTAACCTAGTTAGATATATTTATATATAATTAAATATATTTTAATTCTAATGTAAAGCTTTTTATTTACATATTATTTAATTCTTTTTTAAGTATTTTAGTACTTCTTAATCCTTTCCTTCGTAAAAAATTAAAGAATCTGATTTATAATAGGACATATTTACAGTTCTTAAATGCATAATAATTATAAATATTTTTGTTGTAAATTTACTTTTACGAATTTATATGTTAATTATGTTTTTATACCCTTGCAGGGTATTATAATTGAAGTGCCCTTCTCTGCGATTCTCATACTGTGTGCTTAAGGTAGGCCTTCCTCTGCAAATAACATACTGTTAAGGGGAGCGCCCTTCTCTGCGATTCTCATACTGTGTACTTAAGGTAGGCCTTCCTCTGCAAATAACATACTGTTAAGGAGAAGCGCCCTTCTCTGCGATTCTCATACTGTGTACTTAGGAGGGAAAGGCTTTCCTCTGCATTTCTACATACTCTGTTGGTGAGTGCCTCTCATTGCAATTTACATGCCTAAGCAATTCCCTTTTCTTCTTTATGTATAATTTTTTTTTCCTCAGATCTCTCATTTATATATAATTTTATAAATAATAACTTAGTTTGCTTTAAATAACGACATCATGTCAATAGTGTTGTTAACCAACTAAAATGTCAATAAAAAGGGGGAAGTATAAATGAACTACTAATTGATTTGATATTTAATTTAAAATAATTATATTACAATTAATTCCCTTCCCGTTTTAGTGACTCACTTCACCTGTAGAGCATTTAAAGCGTGCTTTTGCCTAAAGCGCGCTCTCTCTTTGTTGCTGTCACTCTTTCTTTTTTTTGCATTTCTCCCAAAGAGCAGCCGACTTGCGATAAGAGACAGCAGCAGCAGCAAAAGCAACAGCAACAACAACAGCAAACAGCAGCAGCATTTCACATTCGGCGACTATCTGGCTGAGTTTTTACTCTTCAGTTTTCAGTCGCTCGCTGGCAGACGCGCCGCCGACAACGTGCGTCGCAGTCCCGAAGCCGCCACCGATTCCTTCCCCCCGTTTCCGATTTGGGTTCAGATCGAAAATCGCTGTCGCCGCGTGCAATAATTGCTAGCAGGAGTTTCGTGCGTGATTGCGCAAAGTGTCGCCTTTGGCGTTGAAATAAATAAAGTGCATTGTGTGTGCAAACTGCAAGTGCCATGCAAATGTGAGTCGCTAGATCCCGCAGATTACGTCCAGTGGATGATGACGATGATGATAAGGAGCGACGCCAATATCGCCAATTATATATATATATATATGTGTGTGTGTGTGTGACGCATGGGCGGATAAGTGGTGGCATTGGGGAGGAGGGCAGGGCTTTGGCAGTGCCCACGGACTTGGCCAACACTTGAGACGCCGACATTTTGCGTCTTTTGCTCGGAAACAAACACAAAATGTTTATTAACAGGGAGAGAAAATATTGGCTATAATATTTGTTATTTATATGGAATTTGTGGTATAGAAATATAGCTTTAATATGGACAATGTTGTGGCCTGGAATTTATAGAATTAAAGGAGAGAAACTGACCTACAAGGTGGCCTAACTAATTATTTAATAATCAAAGTTAAACCAGGCTTATATATTAAATATGAAATAATATTAAAAACTTTAAAAAATAATTATTAATGCAATTTATTTTTTAAATTTAAATTATAATTTTTAAATTAATTTCTAAGCCCCAAGACATTTTCTCACTGTACTTTTATTATATGTTTGTGTGTGCTTTCTTCTTGGCCATTTCCAATTCCATTTCCATGCTATTTTGTTTCTCTCTCTTTCTTTTTTTTTTTTTTGCAAATTTATTGCGCACACTTGAGTGTTTGTTTGTAAACATTTCGATTCGACTAATTGGACACGTTTGCCGCATTCAGTGCACTCGCTAATTTACTCATTTTTACTCATAAAACGGAGCCACACCAAATTATCGGCGTCATCGTAAAAAGCGGCGTAAAAGTGTGGGATAAAATTTCACTCGAATTACACAATTCCGGGGGGAAGGCGGAGGTTCAAAACAAAAAACAGCTGATTTTTGCACAGTTGCCTCTCCTCTCCACCGGAGTGGCCTTACTTGTTGAAATGTTTTCGGGAGAGAGAGAGAGCGGAGAGAGCCACCAGTACGTATGAGCAATGTCAAGTATACGCTCTGTGGGACCATGGCAAGAAGAGAGAGGTAGAGAGAGAGATGCAAAGAGAGCACCATCAGCTGTCCATTGCCCCCGTTCATCCATTTCTTTACCTTCTCCGTGCTGTCCGCTGCATTGTTTTTATATTCCGATTCCGATTCTGATGCTATTCCGATGCTATTCTCCTTTGTTTTTATTTTAAATGGACTTCCCTTGCTCTTGTTGTTCCCCATCAGTTGGAATCTTTCTTTGTTTGGCCTTACTGATAATATAGCAAAAGTATTGGTATGGGTATTGGCTATTTGCAGCGGCAGTAGAAGCCGCATCAACCGCTGAATGGCTAAGCAAAAATGCTATTGAACAGTGGGTTCAAATATAGTAAACTGGCCATGAAAAAATTATTATTATTATAATTACTGAACTTACCGAATTAAAAATAATCAATATTTGTTATAGTTGTGATAATTCAAACAAGTGAGATTTTTTATAATATTGATTTAAGAGTTCCTATATTCACATATCTTAGATCTTCTTCGTGGTGAAAAAGATAATGCTTCAAAATAGTTAAATATTTTTTGATTCGCCATTAATATCTAAAAAATTACAATTATTATTATTTTACTCCATAACTTGGCTATGAAATCAATAAATTGGTCCCTTAAAATAATATACATATTTGTATATTTAATATATAAGTTTAATTTTTTTTATCTTTATAATTTATTTATCTTATTTAAAATAAATTGTTTTGTTCAATATTTTTTGTTGTCATTTCATCAGACCTCATCCCACTGTAGCATTCAGTCTATAATCGTTGCACACTCTCACTCGCTCACTCTCATACGCATGAAAAAAAAAGACGTACAAAGACGAATATATTTTAATTAAATTCGTGATTTGCCTGGGCGCTTTGTTGTTACTTTGCTATTACCTTGTGGCATCGCATCGCATCGCATCACTTGCCGCCGAGCTGCGAAGCTGATTGCTTGGCGCCTGGAGAACTCTCGCGAGCTGGGAATCCGAAAACCGAAATCAGAAATCCGAAATCCGAAATCCGTAATTGGGTTGCCTACTCCGCCGGGGTGAAGTGTCGCGCCGGGGCTCACGATTTCAATTAATTCCCCAGAGGCAATACCCAGCTTGTTATTGTTAATTTTAAATTTAATGTGCTTTCAAGCTAATCTGCGGCAGAGACGATTTTTCAGCGACTTCTACGGTTTTAAGTGACCCAGAAAATAGCTGGAACTGTGCGGGAAACTGGGTCAGAAGAGTGCCAAAAAAAGAGCAATTCAAGAAAAGAGCAAGAAAATAGAGTGCGAAAATAGTGAAAAAAGAAGAAGAGTGAAAATTGAAGCGGCAACCGAACGGCATGAACTTGGAACGCGGACGGGTTACGCTCTTATAGTTGACCCCTCAACTGGCCACCAAAATGAGGGGCATCTGCGGTGAGCAGCTCAACAATTGCATGCTCCTCGGTGACTGCGAGAACAGTGACAATGGTCCACCGGGATTCCCCACCGCGGGTGGGCCAGTGGAGGCTGATGAGTCCGGCACCGGCGGCGTTGGATTTGGGAGCTGGGCCTTTGTCGCCCAGCGGGCTCGGAATCGACAGCTGCACAGCATGGCCGTGAGATCGGGCAGTGCCTATGATACCCTGGAACGACCCTATCGCCACAACAAGCTCCGGGGGAAGTGGGCCAAGTCGGCGGACTTTTACTTTGCCAGCTGCACCTATGCCTTCAGCTCGCTGGTCTTCTCGGAGCTGGGAACCTTTGGATTACTGCATGGAGGATGGTGTGAGTATAATATTAAATAAATATAATTTAACGATAAAACTAAAATAAGGGCACAACATTGGAAGTTCTTCAGCTTACCACCATCACTTTAAATATGTTTAGATTAACTTAAAGATCAGTTAAACTAAAAGAAACCTAAACTAAATAAAACCTTTTCAATAATTTCTCCTTCAAAACTTGAATGAGGAATACTTTGCAGTCTCAATGCTACCCTTTTCAATCGTTTTGTTTTGTTTAGATTTTATTTGCGAGGGTTATTCCACTAAAGAATTCATTGCCATTTCTTATCAATTATATATTTCAATTAACTAAAGCAAAAGGTTATCGCAGCTGCCTTAATGACGGATTTAAGTTTTTTCATACTTTCCTGAATGATAAGGTAGCAACCAGGGTTGTCGTCCGTGCAAACAAAAAATCTATATAACTAAAGCTACTTTCCCTTAAACCGAACTTTAGCCAAGTTAATATGCCAAAAACAGGTTTTAAACCGATTTAATCGCAGGCCATTGTCGGGTTATTAGTTAATTACATAATTGCACTGTTCTCTATGTTTAAGATAAGCCAAGTTAATGGCACACTGCTCCCGACACGACAATACATATATCTTATAAAGCTTACTTATGGATAAATAATAGGGGTAGGTTGTGTATTAGTCACACTATTGTGATGATTCTAAAAGATTTTGTATTATGCATTAATAGTTAGAGAATTTTGAGTAATTTTAATAATTTCTGGAATGTATGTGAATATATTTTAGATAAGTAATTTATCATAAAGATTATCTTGGCAGTTCACAGAATTATCTTATTTAATTTGAATTATTATTTTTCCTCCCTCTGACAGTATTCTTCATCATCTCCTATTTGATGGGCATGATCTTTTACTCCCTGCCCATATTTCTGATCCAAGCATTTTTGGGTCAGTTCTCGTCTTCCGGTTCCATCTCAGCATTTCGTGTGGCGCCCATTTTCAAAGGTAAAAACTATATATTTAATAAATATAATAAATAATAAATATAATAATAATAATCTTATATAAATATAATAATAATAATAATAATAAGTACAATAACAACATCTTGTATCATATATAGACTTAATCCATATTTAGCTTTATAATCTCTTAAATCTGGCATACTTTTAGGCATCGGCTATGCCATACTGCTCCTCAATCTGGGCACTCTCACATATTATAGCATCGGGGCTGTGGTGCCCCTTATCTATACCGTTAACTCACTGCATGCGGTGATGCCCTGGATGAGTTGCAATAATACATGGAACTCGGAGAACTGTTCCAGTCATGAAGACTACGATGTCGATGTGGGTTGGATTTAATTGTTTAAAGAGATCTCAAATAATTTAATTATTTATTTTACACACAGGATATTCAGATAGATCCTCATTCCACAGTGGAGTTCTTTCGGTGAGTAATTTATTAATTTAACTAAAAGTGTGATTGTCAAGTTTGTTTTCTTTACAGGTCAAACATTGCCTCGACGGGCGAAGGCTCGGCAGCCCTGACCATATCCTGGTCCATGCTCGTTGGTGTTTTGGCCATTTGGCTGGTGGTTTTGGCCCTTCTGCTCAAGCCAGTGGCCTTTGTGAGTACCTATTACCGAAGAGAAAATATAAATAAATTAATACTAATTTTATTTTTCAATAGATTGGCAAAACTCTGCGCTGTGCCTGTGTCCTAATGTTTGCCTTCTTTGTGGCCATTTTCTTCTACTCCGCTTTTCATGAGCGCATTGATCTGGAGACCTTGAAATATTACTGGATGCCCCAACTGGATAGCTTCAATAGTCTGTTTGCCACCAGTCGTTGTGCCTTCCTGATGGCCGGAGTGGCCCTGGGTCCTGGCTGGGGCAGTGTCGTCACCTTGGCCAGTTACAACAGCTTCCGGAGCGATGCCGAGAGGCTCAGTGTTTGGGTGTGCCTGACGCATGTCACCATAGGACTGATGGGTTTACTCTGCTGCAATGTGGCCCATGATCACTTTGAGGGTTAGTTGGAAATAAAAAACAAAAAATAAATATTATTTTAATTATATTTCTGAATTTTTACAGATCATGTAGGCATGATACCCTTGCACGTGAATGAAAAGCATCATATGCAGTTCCTGTATCTCTGCTTCTCCTATTTCTTTGGCCGTTTCAGCACAACACCCAATCTTTGGGCATTTTTATTCTTTGGAATGATATTCCTCGCGGAACTCTGTGCCTTGGTGAGTCTTTTCTTCTTATATTAAATTATTTAACTTATATTTTTTTACTTACAAATAGGTCATCCAAATGATGTCCGTCTTGACTGCCTTATTCGACGAGTTCGAGGCCTTGCGTTCAAAAAGAATTCTTGTTATTGGCTCGCTGGTCTTTTGCCTGTCAGCCTCGTCTGTGTATTTTTGCACTCAGGTGGGTTTTTTTTTAATGAATTTGTTATTGAATGGTTGAAGAAAATTTCCCTTACAGTTGGGCTTCAGCCAGCTAACTCAGCTGCCCAGCCTGGCCATGTTCACCCAGTTGTTCATATCGGGAGTCCTTCTAATTATGACCACGTGGATATATGGCCGTGTACGTTTCCAGTGCGATTTGCAGTTTATGCTCGGCAAAACGATCTCAAGCTTTAAAATATTCTTCATACGCTTTGTCACGCCCATTTTTCTGGGTTTGTGTTTGGTAAGTGATTCTAGAAACTAAGGATCTTAAGAGATTTTAAATAAATAGAACTTTTCCCATTTCAGTTCCAACTCAGCATCTTGTTTTGGCGCGACCAGATCCACAATGTCCTTATTTGGGTTAGTCAGGGTTTGGTCCTGCTGACAGCTCTCTCCTACATGGTCTACAAGGTGACCCAAACCAATGGTTCTGGGCGCCAGAGATTGCAACAGTGCCTGGCGCCACACGACTGGCATCCGGTGGATGCGGATAACCGGAGGTTCTACGAGGAAATCATGGGAATTTCCGAGATGCTGGTGATCGATGCCAATGCCAATGCCACTTAGTGCCTAAAATACCGAATAATACTCTCTTAGAATCAAAAAAAGCGCAACACTAAATAGGGCTAACTAAACTGAACTGAACTGAACTGAAAAACTCACTTTTATTATACACCCATGCTACCACATGGTCACACTGAACACGCGCACTAACACACTCGGTCACACTAACACACTAGATTATAGGGATATCTATACAGATGCCGATCAGGTGCAATTGCTGATCGTTTTTTGAATTGAATTGAGGAGTCGTACTGATATTTTCCAAATGCTAGCTATAGTGAACAATAAACTGGTGATATTTGGTAGTAGTTGCCAACTTAAAGAGTTCAACAAGCTTCGGCCAAAAAAACAACATATTGTTACGAATCAATAAAGATTTTACCTTTTTAGCCATGTAACGGATAATGGTGTTTTTGTTCTTTAGATTTATTTAAGTATTTATATAAAGGTAGCAAGTGGTTGTAAAATAAGATTTAACTTATTTAACAAAAGCATCAATTGCTGTGGCAATGTGTTCAGTTCTTTTAATCAATTATTTATTTATATAGAAATTATACATTTTTTATTTTATATAAATAAAAGGCGAATAATGGTATATTTCTTGTTGACTAAAGCAAGTTTTCATGCACAAAACATAGGTTTTAGTGCAGTATTTACTTTAATATTAATTTTATTTGTCTTGAATTAAACCTTGAATTAATTTTGATATTTAATCAAGTTAAATGGTCTACTTTTGGGATGCTTTCTCAAACCAGCTTACTTTGCTTTTTTAGTAAATAATTATTTAACTAGTAAACATTTTGATTGAATCACATTAAAGGGGTTTTCCGCACAAAAACATTTCACTTTAATTTTCACAATCAGCGGATGAACTTGAACTGTTTTTCATATATATTTCTAAGAAAAGAAAATTCAGGGAATCCAAGTGTCTGCTTTCAAAACAAAAATACAAAACAAAAGATAAGGTCTTAAACATCTTATTAATCAATAATTTTCATAAAGCCTGAATAACAATTAATAAAACAAATAATATCTCTCTTTAATCATATATAATCACTTTTAAAATTCAATGTTTGCAGCTCTTAAAACTTAGAAAGGTTATCAGACGTTCATGTTTCAAATTAAATCTAATCACATAAATCGCCTCATAAACAACGAGTCTAGTTGCGAGTCATTTAGCAAGTTCTAATTGCGATAAGCTCTTCATCTTCATCTCTCTCATTGATAATCCCAGAAAGTGATATGGGAGATGCAAAGCGATTGATTTAATCACCGCATAATTGAAATCAACAGCCGGAGCAGAGCGTAAATATTTTTATTTGCTTTTAGAAATTACTCATAGAAATTTCCCCCCACACACACACACCAGCTTTGATGCCATTCCGCCCATTTTCCGAGAGCACGAAAACTATCAGTTTCCAGTTCCCGCATCGAAATGAACTTGGCACAATGTACGACGACGACGTTGATGATGAGAGCAAATAAGTGAGACAGACGCAGATATAAGAGCTTTGATAATGCAAAAAGCGAAAAATTCAACGAAATGGATTAAAATATATGAATACCTAGCAATTTTTTAGGGGTTTAGTAGCAGAACTTAACTAAATAAAACTGTGGCTTGATAATATTTGTAAAGTAAGAGCAATGACTTTGTTTACAAATTACAAATTACAAATCAAACTCACCTAGTAAAGTGTTAAAGATCATACTTGTGAAGTCACAGATTGAGGGAATATTTTGCAAAGGTGTTTGCAACGTCAGAACTATTATTAAAATTACGTTGATCAATTTACATCAATACCTTGTAATTTTTATGGGTTTATACCCAGAACTGAACAATACAAATGTGACTTCATAATATAGAAAGTAGTAGCAACAACTTTGATTGATTTATTTTCAATCTCACCTAGTAAAGTGTTTTAGATAAAAATGATGAAGTCACAAATTGCGGGAATTTTTTATTCAAAGGTGTTAACGACGTCAGCTCTAGTTAATAATTATTTACATTAAGCTGATTAAAATATATGAATACCTTGTAATTTTTATGGGTTAATTTGCAGAACTGAACTAAAGATTTTCTAAATTTAAGATGAGTTTAAAATGTGGCCTCAAACTATTTGTAAAGTTGGAGCACACACTTTTGATTGATTTAATTTCAGTACAAATTAAATCAAACTTTCCTTGTAATATGTAATAGATAAAAACGATAGTCATAAATTGCGGGAATATTTTATTCAAAGGTATTTACAAAGTCAGCTTCATTTAATAATTATGTATTTAATTCTATTAATCATCAATTTTTATTTTAATTATTAATTTAATATTTTATTTAAATTACTCTGATCTAATGAATCCCAGCTTGAAATACTCGAAGCCAGGGTATGCTTTTGGATGAGCTAAACAGCGGCTTGCCGTCGGAATCGGATTCAGTGCGCCGGCATCGGTTCTACTAATTAGTCCGTCAATTTAGAGCAGCAGCGCTCGCGGATCGCTAGAAGCATATATTATTTAAAGCCACCAGAAGCCCTTAAAAAATCTACGAAATATTTAGAGAAGATATCTTCACGACTATGGTGTACGAGACATCATATGGCACTGGGCAAAAGCCCTTCAGTCCCGACCAGAATCGGGGGAAGTGGGAGAAGCCAACGGATTATATATTTGCCTGCTTTGGCTTGGCCCTGAAGCTGGACTTGTTTGCGGCCTCATATTGGTTCTTCTTCGACATGGGCAGTGAGTATGGAAAATGTTATAGAATACTTTATACTAAATATATATATCAAAGAGAGCGATAAGCGTCCAGGGTTAGCCTAATCTTTTTGGGGGCGTTGCACTGTTAATCCAATTTCTTACCTACAGATGTGATGACATATGGCAGCCAGAAAGTCGCTATGGGTTTAATCTTTATATAAATTTGCATATATTTAAGATAAGACAGGTGTTTGTTACATTTATAATATTATTTCCATCTTTTAGACTTTATTAGCAACATAATATTATACGTTGATATTATTTTAATTTTAATTAATTTGATAGCATTTTCTTATTTATGATTGTGAAGTGTTCTAATTATTTATGCTTTAAAAATATTTTCAAAAGTATTTTGTATTTATTTACCTTTCATTTTAGTGAGTTTATTAGAATTTTGTTATTTATGATTGTAAAGGGTTCTAGTTATTTATGCTTTATAAATATTTGTAAATATATATTTTCCATTTATTTACCTTTCAGTTTTCGGCATGTTGCCCTACTTTATCTATATGGTGATATATCTGGTGCCTATTTTGGTCATACACTCCTTTATGGGACAGTTCTCCAGCAGTGGCTTCATCTCCGCCTTCAGACTCTCGCCCTTCTTCAAAGGTAAAGTTCAATTTAAAGTTAATAATTAAATTTAAAGAAATATATCAATATATTCTTGATATCCGACTTTTAGGAATGGGTTATGTTAGTGGCTTCCTCACCCTCTCCATGCTCATATACTACAGCATCTTTGCGGCTGTTCCTTTGCTCTTCATGATCAACTCTTTCAGACCAACATTGCCCTGGAGCTGCGAGGGCATGAAGTCCTGGTACAATCAATCTTCGGATAAATCAACGGTTAGAATATTAACTTTAAATTAATTTTTTTAATTTTTTTAAAATTTTAAATTATCTATTTTTCTTGTTATTAAAAACCTAAACAGATATGCAATGTTACAGACGGAACTGAGCGCTTGGACAGCGAGTATGGCGAGTGGAACGGGTCGTATTACACCAAAATACTCGAAGTTCCCTCCGTTTTGTATTTTCAGTAAGTTTTTCATTTCACATTTATCGTTTAACTGAACTCTTTTTTTCTTCTTTGGCTTTTATTCTGTCGGTTTGATACACATTAAATTGAATGAGTTTATTTTTTAAATGGAAAGCTTTATTAAATATTTTGCAAGAGCACGAATTAAAGTTAATTGCTGTTTCAAGGCTCATTATTAGCTCCCATGGGTTTTTTTTGTGTGTTTGATCATTTATAAAAAGTTATGTTAAGTTAAGTTTGTTTGCTGTTTTGATTCTTGGAAAATGAACTGCTTATTAAATATACACTTCTGTGGTTTCAAATATAAATTATATGTCAGAAAATTATTTTTATATTGCTTTTCTGATCAATCATTGATGAAGTTGAATTTATTTATCTATTAGGTAAGATAGAAAAGTAAAAAAGTATTACATATTATAATGTATTTGTTAAAATAATTATTATAAGATTATGATGGATTTTTTAATTCTTTAATTATTTCTCATTGCCTGTGCTTTATTTATTAATATCTATAAGTTATTCCATCATTATAATTTTCTTTATATTATTATTTAATATATTGTCTTCATATAATTTATAGAATATTTCCTTATGTATTTTTACCTTTTCTTTATAATGTTCTCTATTCTCTATTCTCTATTCTCTATTCTCTATTCTCTATTTTATTATTAAGTTTTATTATTTCTGTATAAGTTCTTTATAAAATTTTTATAAACTATTGTATACTCTCTTTAAAATTTAAGTAGTATTGTAATATTAATTCTTTATTTTTCTATCACAAATTTTGTATAGTTACTTAACCATTTCACAACAATTTTAAGTTGTATATGGTAATTTCCTTTTAAGCTTTTAATAAATTCTTTAATATATCTTTGATTTCTTTTTAAATGCAATTTGTATTTTGTGTATTTCTTTCCCGTTCTTGAATATTTTGTATTACTTAATTTCTCTTATTTATGCTTTCTTTGAAATTTGTATATATTATTTATTAATTTACTTTTTGCCTTATCTAACCGCTTTGAAATTTTCTCTTAATTTTAGAAGTCACTTTGAGAGTTTGGAATACCTTGATTCCAGTGATTTGAACAATCAAGGCTACGAGCTCTCGTGGCACTTTGTAGGCTACTTTGCGCTGATCTGGGGCATGATCGCCGTGATCTTCTACAAGTTCTCGGAGACGGCAAAGTTTGGTAAACTCAACAGATATTTGGTGCTGGGAACTTTGGGTCTGCTCATCGTCTGCCTCCTGCGATTCCTTTTCCTGCCGGGAGCCATCAAGGGACTTCTGCGCTTCGTAACGCCACATGACCAGGATATGATGGGCATGGGATCCACGTTCATTATGGTGCTCCATGCCTTCGGAGCCGGCTGGGGCAGTGTGATCACGCTGTCCAGCTTCAACAAGTTCCAGACGAACATCATGTCCTACAGTTGGATCATATCCTTTGGCCAGATCTCAATTTACATACTCTTTGGCATGGCCACCTTTATGCTGGAGCATTACTTTCAAGGTATTTGTTTTATTATTTATTTATTTAATTTCTTTAAGCTATATTTTCGTATATTACTTTCAAGGTATTTATTTGATTATTATTTTACTATTATTTAAATTATATTTTCCTAATGCAGAGGTCAAGGTGGCCACTTTTGACACTCATGTGATGAGCCATTGGGTTTTGTTCCTGTCCAGTGCCAGTGTCATGGCTTCCATGGAGTTGGCCAACTTTTGGACCTTTATTTACTACACTATGCTCTTAATGGCCAGTCTTACTGTGATGGTGAGTACTGCACTTATATCGAGGGGAAAACTGTATCATATATATATATATTTATATTCCCTTCCAGATCACCCAAATCTTTACCATCTTGCAGAGTTTGTTCGATGAGTTCGAGCAGCTGCGAGCGCGGAAACAGGAAGTGACCTTTGGCCTAATTGGCGGACTGGCGCTCTGTTCCTTCTTCTTTTGCACAAATGTGAGTTCATATTGCTTTTATACTTAAACTTTTAATTCATATATTTAATTAATAACTTGTTTTTATATTCACCAGCACGGCATTATCTACTTTTCCGCCTTGTCCCTTGATGCCATTTTCTCGCACAGTGTCCTGCACCTGCTGCTCCTGCTGGTGGTCCTGTGGATCTATGGGCGAGAGCGTTTCCAGCGGGACATTGAGTTCATGCTGGGCCAGCCCTTTGCCTCCTGGAAGGTGTTCATACTCCGCTTTATATCGCCATTTATACTAGGAGTTTCTCTAGTAAGTCAATGATCTTTTTTAATTTTGTTTTTTATGTTTTAAATGAAATTATATATATTTCCTTAGCTTGTGGGGCTAACTGTGGCCTGTTTCGAGCACTCGTACACCTCAGTGGTGGTCCTGGTTCTGGCCATTTTCCTACTGGGTCTTCCCCTGCTCGCCATACCCGGCTACGGGCTGTACTACCTTTACCAGAGCTCGGGCACCTTCTGCGAGCGCTTCAGAAGGACCTGCCGGCCCACCGACTGGTATCCCGTGGAGATGGAGGACCGGCAGAGGTACGAGGAGTTCGTGGGCAACACCGAGATGACCCACCAGCTGTTCGAGGTCACCGAAGAGGTCAACTAAGTGGAAGTGATTCAACCATACAAATACCTTTATTGGCTGTACAAATTTTGGGATATGCGGTCTACAAATATATACACATAAGAGCTTGTACCGAAAAACTATATATACGGCTACTTGGCACCGCCGCCCGAGTCGCTCTCGGACATAAAGTCTGGCATATTGTAATCGCGTCGAAAGGCCTCGTAGGCAGCCCGGTCGTCCGGATCCGCCGGCGTCCAGTCCATCGGCTTGAGGCGCCTCTTCAAGCTGCTGCGCAGCGTGGCCCGCTTCCGGATCATTATGTACAATATGTAGAGCGGTATGAACATCACGGACGACACGCAACTGGCCCAGCCCAGGGCAACGGCCCACGCTGGATACGAAATTCTGTTGTACGTGATGGTTCTCATAAAGATGGCGGTCATAATGAGAATGAACTGAAAGATAAGAGGGGTTAGAGGGTATCACAGGTAATCGAAAAGGTAATCTCAGTCTAACTACCAGTTAAACTGTCCGTTTATCTATCAAGGGATTCTCTTTGAAGAGGGGTTAGAGAGTATAACTGGTAGTCTTAATCAGTGTTTCTTAACTCTCAGTCTAGTTAAACTGTCCGTTAATCTATCAAGTTATTCTATTAAAAGAGGGATTAGAGAGTACCACAGGTAATCTTCATTAGTGTTCCTTAACTCTCAATCTTACTTCCGTTAAACTGTCCGTAAATCTATCAGGATATTTAAAAAAAAAAGGGTTTAGGTGGTATCACATTTAATCGAGAAGGTAAGCTTAATCAGTGTTCCTTAACTCTTAGTCTAACTACCAGTCAAACTTTCCGTTAATCTTTCAAGTTATTCTCTTAATTTGTAGTTAACTTTGAGATTAAGTTTAGCTTGAGTTAAGATTATCTGAGTTCCAATTATTAATCTTAATTTGAACTAAGTTTCTGGGTTGCGTTTATCTTACAATGTTCTTTAACTATAGGCTTACAGTAACCACCAGTTAAACTTTCCTTTAATCTATCAAATTATTCTCTTAATTTGTAGTTAACTTTGAAGTTGAGTTTAGTTTAAGTTGAGTTTGAGGTGAGTTTGAGGTGAGTTTGAGTTGAGTTTGAGTTGAGTTTATCTAAGTTTCTGTTACAATTGATATTCTTAATTTAAAGTCCGTTTCTAAGTAGCGTTTATTTATTTCACAATGTTCTTTAACTTTAGGTTTACAGTAATCTCCAGTTAAACTGTCTATAAGTTTCAAAGTTTTACGGAGAGAAAAGTACAAGGTCAAGTCCCTTCACAGTCAGATTGTGCAAATTGAAATATTGACAATATGCAATTAAAATTAATTTTCTCCATGTAACTATTTGAAACCCCTGAAATCCTAACTAGACATTGAGAATGCGTGTTAAATAATAAAAAACCACCACTTACGACAAGAACCATAGGCGTCACCCACTTCCACAAAATCTTCCAATAGAGACTGGGCTTCTCGCCGAGCATAAACTGCACATCCAGCATAAAGTTTTTGACGCCATAAACCCAGGCCACCATGATGATCTCCACCAGGCAGATGACGCACACCGACAAGGCCGAGGAGTACCAATCGAACAGCTGGAGGATGAACATGCCACCCTGTGGGAAAGGGAACCACTGGTGAGATGGAAAGTTCTCCTTCATGGATCAACCTTACATTGGTGCACATTATGCTGGAGCTCAGGAAGAAGAACACGCAGCAGAACAGCGTCAGTAGATACTTGTAGCGCCTTAAACACATTAGCTCGTCAAGAATGGAGGACGTGATGGCCTCCAGTTGAACAAACTGCCAAAGACTGGATCAGTAGTATGCAGAGGATTCTTTTGAGAGAGGAAACTCACCACAGTGTCAATGCCCAGCAGGAAGAGCATCGCGTAGAACAGCAGCCCCCAGAGCTGGGGAATGGGCATCATGGCAATGGCGTCCGGATAAGTGATGAAGGCCAGACCCGCTCCACCTGTGGCCACATCCTTCACGGGCAACCCCGTCTTGTCTTTTTAGGATTAAACCTTTCAGGATTTTTAGGAAATAATCGCGAGATAATGAACTTACACGAGAGGAAGCCCAGCACGGAGAAGACCACGAAACCGGCAAAGATGCTAGTGAAGATATTAATTCCAATTATGAGATACGTATCGCACTTGGCCTTGTTCCGGAAGTCACTGAAGCTGGCCATGTTGATCAGACCGCCCCAACCAGGACCCAGGCCAAAGAACATCTGGATTGCGGCATCTGCCCAGACCTTGAGGTCCAGCAGGCGTTTCCATTCGGGATACAAAAAGAACTTGATGCCCACCCAGGAGCCGGGCAGAGAAACTCCTCTGCCAAACAGGATCATGAGCAAAAGGTAGGGAAACGGCACGGTGAAGTACACGACTTTGCCAACCTGCAGAAAGAGAGCTATAGTATTACTTATAGATCAGAAATCTGAAGTGGATATTCTTACTGATTTAATGCCTCTGGCCAGGCACAGATAGATAATGACCCAGGTAATGAACAGGCTGATCAGCTGCGGCCACACCATCCCTCCCAGGTCAGCAATGCCCTTCGATAGCCTTAGAACCTCCAAACTGAAAATAAAAATGGGTTTTTTTATAGGGGAATGAATGGTAAATGTTAAGATCGAATTTCGAAGAGTCACGGAACCTTCGAGTTTACCTCCTAAAACTCACTTGAAGAACTCATCCGAGGCAGTTGAGAAATCCGTTTTATTTTGGGGTCCCAACTATAGAGAGGAATGTATACTAAATACTGATATTATATTAATAAATTTATGTTATTTACCTGTTGCATGCTGACACATTGCTTGGTATTCCAGGGATTCGTGCAGTCCTCCCAGGGCACCTTCTTGTAGAAACAGTAGACGATCATCCTGACAGGATACGAGATAAGCACCGAGTAGTAGCACACACAGTAGGCATTCACAATGACCTGGGCAATCCCAGCTCCACGGAATAAAGGAGCCAGACGGAACATGCCCGTGCAGCCGGTGCTGGAGAATTGACCGATTAGGAGTTCCATGTAAAACAATGGCACGCCGGCCACCATGACCATCAGCATATAGGGTATCAGGAAGGCAGCTAAAATAAATAAAAAAAAAAATATAAATAAATTGGGAACTAAAAAAAAGAGAATCCTTCGAGCCGGATTTGAACCAGCGACCTATGGATTTCAACTCGCGGTTCAGTAACTTTGATGGTACAAGAGCAAGCGTTGATGGACATCACATGCTCGCATCACCAAGCCCCCGGAAACTCTACAGTCCACCGCTCTACCAACTGAGCTATCGAAGGCGTCGCCCAACGGCTCGCCACATGCTCTCCATCAATGCAGCAAGCTTTCCCAGCTTTCACTCGAAAGCTACCAGCCTAAAAATAGCATATGCTACTCTCTCTCTGCTTTCTCTGCTCTCTTGCTGCTGTCTCTCTGTCTCTCTTGAGTTCGCTGGAAATGGCAATGAGTGGCATTCCCCCTCAAAACTCACCTCCGCCACTGCGATAGCAAAGATACGGAAATCGCCAGACATTGCTGATGCCAATGGCATAGCCCAGGAGCGACAGGATGAACTCGGTCTTTGACTTCCATCTGCCACGCTCGCTGTCCCTTACGATGCGCTTCTTTTGATTTGGAATTGGTTTCGGTTTTGGATCGGATTTTGGATCGGATTTTGTATCGGCCATGACAGTCGCTCCAGTTAGTACCACGAATTTGGCATGCTGAGGAACTATTCAGGGAAAAGCGGCTCTGTAGATGTGCTTGTGGGCTGAGAACTCTAAACTGAATAGTTAAAAAAAAATGTCACAATATAATAAAACAAACACATTTGTTTTCTTAAATTTGAGCACATGTCATTTTGTCATTTTTTGTATTTTGCTGTCAAACGAAGTAAGCTTATATTTATTAACTTTTTTTTGATTCAGGGATTCCCCAGAGTCCACATGGCGGATGAGTAATAAAAAATGTTACCAAGAAGCATATTCAAGGTCAAGGAATAAAATTTATATATTTTTATATATATATATATAATATAAAATATATCTGGGAACATTGATGTTTCTCAACCTCTAGTTATTATTTTAATGCTTATGGTTTTTTATAATTTAAAAATTATAAAATATATGTTTCGAATTAAAGAAAGTGAATGTGAAGTCGTATTATATATATTCCGATTCCCCATTAAATTCGTAGGTAATAATAAATTATAAGACAAAAACAAATTTGATATAAATAACAAGAATAATAAAATGTAACGGAACAAATTTTTATAAAATTTACTCCATTTTTGAAAATTTTTAAAATGAGTTTCATCAAAAAAATTATCAAATAATTTGCAAAAATTATAATTTTTGAAAAGAAAAGTTGTTTGAATTGAATTGAAGGCTTTTTTGACCATTAATCAAATAAAATTGGTCGGATATTTTTAAAATGATTAATATTCGATAGATCGCTTAATACATACCAATTCGTCATAAAAATTTTGCCCTTTTCGGGAGAAAAAGGATTACAATTGTATATATTTATACACTTGAGGCAGTTGTAACAATAAACTTTTCTGAAAGATTTTAGTAAATGTTATAACACTTTTATTGGCAACACTTTTAGCATCATTTTCGATGTACATGTACGTTTAGCTCAGGTTTAGTTTAGTTCACGGCATTCATTACGGCTAGCTTACGGACTATGTGAGTGGGTTTTTTGTGTGTGTTAAAGCTTCGATTTCCTTGTTGGTTATTAACATTAACAATGTAATATCGTCTAATCAGCACTACTAGATCCTCCAGAGAAGCGTGGCCAGGAGCAAGGCCACCACACCGGGCACAGCCTTGAGACAGTCTGGACTGGAACTATGTCCCGCTATCGCTGTGTAGTCATCCGGACGCTTGGACTCGCGCTTCTCGGCCTTTTCGCACAAGTTTCCACAGTTGGCGTGCTCGCAGATATCGCAGATATTGGACTTGGGCGCCCTGTAGAACTGCCGGGCACGACGAGCTGAAAATAGAGAGAAATATCTCTTAGATACAAGGACATCTTACAGATACAAGCAATATCTCTTACCACTGTCGTAGTAGTCGTACATGACGACGGCCACGGGTCGGTGCTTCGTCACCTTGACCGTCTTGTACGCATGCAGAGTGGGACAGACCTCCCGCCTGTCCAGGTAATCGAAGTATATCACCACCTTGGTGTTCCTGTTCTGCGTCTCCACCTTCTTGATCCGCTCACTCGACTCCAGCGTGGGCAGCGTGTCGCGGTCCACCACAAAGCCACTGGGCAGGTTGACCTCCATTACGGCCATGTTGGAGCGCTGCTCCTCCTCGCCCGCAACGGACACGAAGCTGGCGCAGGCCGAGAGATGGAGATAGTCCGCATGCGAGTTCCGATTCACTGTGGGATCGAGCACGAACCGTGGCCAGGCGCTGGTCACATTCGTGTTGTATTTGTAGCTAACCTGGGCCAGGGCCATGCCACGGCCAGTGGCCGAAATGCTCAGGTTTTTCAGGTTGTTTGGTAGCTTTAATGGATTAATTAATTCATTTATAATTATTCCTATTAATAGGACGAGGTTATGACTCACCTCAACGGACTGCAAAGCCAGCGAGTTGCCAGCATTCACATTTATGATGGTTTCAGCGCCTTCGCCGTAGTGGAAACCCACCTGGACATTGTTGCCCTGACTGGAGAATCGCTCGGCAAAGGTGAGCAGGGCCTGCAGACCCACCACCGTGTCCTGGGAGGCCACAAAGCCTCCTTTGGGATTGCGCTGATCCATTAACCAGTTGAGAACAGGCAAGGCATCGCCCACCAGGTTGTTCTCGAGCAGAGCCAAAGCAGCATAGGCAGAGATCTCCACGTTGACACTCCGGGTGGTGTTGTACCAAGGCGATTGCTGCTCACCAGCGGGCGCAGTCTTGTTCCACCACTTGAGACCATCTTGAAAGAGTTTTTAATAGTTATTTATAGATAAATCATATATTTAACTAGAAAACTCACCTCCTTGAATGGCCATCGAGTCCAGGCGCTGCAGGAAAGCCGCCTTGGCATTGTGATTGGCCCTGGTTAGGACATAGGTGCCCAAAGCCATGGCATGGAGATTATTGGAGCCATCCAAGCCTCTAGTAATAAAGTCCAAGGCCTTGTTGATGTTGTTTCGATACTCGGGATAGAGGTCCTTAAGAAATGAAATGTTATTAATATTATTTTCTGTTACTAAAGGCTTCCCCCTTTCTACTTACCACATTCTCCATCAGCGCCAGCGTCACAAAGGCTGTCAGACTGATGCCATCATCGCCGAATCGCTCAAAGACATCGCCATGCTCCTCGAAGCCACCATTTCCGGACTGCACACTGGCCAGATACACCAAAGCACTCTGCAGGACATGGCTGTCCACTTGAGTGAAGGGAGCCGCCTGACGCAGGGATCGGGCCACATAGGCTGTCAGCCAAGTGGAACTCCTCTTGGCGTCCAGGCCAAAGGCACTAAAGGCTCCATTCTCATGGCGATAGTAGAGGAGCCTCTGGTATCCCACAGCCAGGTTGTTGGTGGCCTGCAATTCCACCTCCGGTGTGAGTTGACGAAGGCGCTGTAAAAGCCAATTAAAAATCTCTTCTAGAAATGATACAAAAGTCTTTAACTTACTCCCAAGTACCGCAACACCATGAGATTGGGCACAAAGTTGACCATTGTTTGCTCCCCGCAGCCGGTGGGCAGCAGGATCAGGTTATCCAGATTTCCGACAATGCCACCAATGAGATCTCCCACTGCAGAGACCTCGATGCTGGTGGACTCGGGTATGGCATTCCGGGGAACTTGAATGGTGACATTTCTCCTGTTCCTGGCATTCGAGTTCAGCTCGAAGAGGAAGCCGCGATTCACACGCTCCGTGGCACCGGGATGCTCCACCAGCAACGTTTGCTCCACAGTATCGCCGGCCTGCGAGGAGGCAGCCATGGCCCTCACAGGCAAAGCACCCACTCGCTTGGGCGTGACTATGAAGGACACCGAACGGGAGGATTTACCGGGAACCTTCAGAGAGCGGCGGCTAGTAAGCTCCACTTCTGTAAAATATTTTAAATTTTAAATTTTAATTAAAGGTTATAAAAGTTATTTAGTTACTTGGCTTGTCGGGGGCCTTGGGATCCAGCTGCGGGAAGTCAAAGTCCTGCGCAGAGTTGTAAAAGGTCACTTCCACACTCAGGTCACTGTCCCGGTTGTTGTGCACCACAAAAGGAATGGCAATAAGTTCATCTGCAGGGAAAATACTTAATAAACAAATGAAATAAAATATATTAAACCTTTTCCCACCTCTCTTGATGGAGTAAGGCAACTCCGTTGTAATGTAAAACTCCTTGTAGGTCTCCATCTTTCCCATGGGCGAGGAGAGACCCAATCCATTAACCGGATCCAAGGCAAAGGCAGAGACCACCCAAGAGGTCATCTCGCTGGGAATCCTTCGGTGAATCGAGTTCCTGCCATCACTGCTCGCCGAGATGTTGAGGAAGAGCCAGGTGTCAGCCGGCTGCCGCATCACATGCACCCTCGGATTGTGCCAGAAGGGTTTCGGTGTGTAGGAGAAGGCATAGCGACCCTTGCCCGGTGGCAGCGTATTAACCTCGATCTTGTGTGCAGGTCCAATGTCCGTCTTGCGCACCGTGGTCAGTTTGTCCTCCTCGGGACCCGTAGAGGCTTCCCTGCCTATCACTGGAGTACTCTCCGCCTCCTTCTCCACAAAGTAGTCCGTGTTGGACATGGTTATCACACCCGATTCCTTGCCAGGCGAACCCACCGGTGAGTTGACATCACTTAGCTCGTAGGAGCGCAGGGCATCCATGAGCCGTTGATGGGTCAAGTCATGGCCACTTCGCAGAGCGACGGCATTCTGATCGACCATCATGAGACCCACATAGGAGTAGGGCTTGCTGCTGATGCCAATGTCGATGTCTTGGCCAGGTGGGGCTCGTATGGGGGCCTCAATTTGGACCTAAAATTAAAGGGAAAAGTTTAAAATATATAAAGAAACTGAGAGAAGGAATGTTTTTTAAAACAATTTGGATATTTTATATAATTAATATTAAATTATTTAAACTTTACCGCCTTTAGTAGATTTTCCTGCAGTTGTATTATCTGCTCATCGTAAACAAACTCGCCATTTATTACTGTGTAAACCAGCAGCTTGGCACGCGGCATCATGGCAAAGGAGGCCAGGAATTTGATGGTATGGAAAGTGCCATCGCTGACCTAAGGAAAATGTACAATAAACATTAAAGATATTTCATATGTTTCATATAAATTCCCAACTTACATCCACGCTGCGAGAGAGTATAATATCGCCGCGTCCCACAACCTGATACATAAAGTATTTAATGGGCTCAAAAGTGCGAACTACCACGGAGATCTCCTGGTTTACAGTGGGTCTAAATACAGATATTAAATATTTAAATTAAGAAAATAATAATACATAATAAATATAGACTGACTTATCATTCAAAACCTTGGCTGTAATGTAGTTCCTGCTGTGCAGATGCTTCCTGGGCACCTTGCCCACCTCACTGATGACACCCTGATAATCCACAATGATGGAATGGAACTCATCCTTGTCCCCTATGGGCACGGTGAACTTCATTTTAATCTCGCCACTGGCATCCAGACTGTAGAACGAGCGATTGTACATCTCACTGCTGCCGTAGACATTTGTGAGATAGGCCTCGATCTGGGGATTAAAGTCCCTCAGAGGTCCACCATCATTACGAGCTATGCGGGCCTGGAATTAATTAATATTTTAATATAATTTAAATACATTTATCACTCCAACTTACTGTGGCCTCAAAGGGCACTCCGGGTATGTAGTAACTGGGCACCTTCAGGGTCTCCACGCGATAGTGATTCAAGTGCAGGGTCAAAACCGTGGAATAGTTCTGCACAGAGCCCGTGGACTTCTCCTCCACCAAGGCATCGAGGAGATACTGCCTCTCATAGTCCTGCTTCAAGTGCAGCTCATTTTCAATGTCAAACTCAAAGTAGGCATTGCCATCGATGGGCACCACCTTGCGGGTGATGAGATCGTTGACAAACGGCTGCAAAGAGCCAAAGAAGGTGGGATAAATGGACAGAGTGGCCTCACCCACAATGGGCTGGCCAAAAGCATAACTAAAACAGAGAAGAAACTGAATAAAATAATGCATTTAAATATAAACTTTACACTCACTGCGCTCTGACGGTGGCTGCTATTTTGCCATCCTTGTAAATGGCATTCCTGGGCGTATCGATGTCCACCACAAACTTGGGCAGGATGTGATCCAGGATCTCGAAAGTCTGCGTGTGCATTTGCTCTGAGACCTCCACCACTATCGACCACGTTCCGAACCTTGGATAGTCCGACAATCGAAGATCATTCGAGTAAATGGCATTCGTGAGGCGCACATCCTTGTAGCTCCTGATTATATTGCCACCCGAGTCCTTAATATCCACATGGACACGTCCATACGACCGAGCAGGCTTGAGATTGGCATCCAGGACCAGGACGCGATAGTGCACTAGATCCCCGGGCTTGTAGATGCTCTTGTCCATCTGCACTAGCACCGTGTGCTCCTTGGCCTCAAAGTGCAGTTGCGTTTCATTGGTGAACTGAACGCCACCAACGCCCTCGGAGGTCAGGCGATATCTATCGGGTTTCAGAGCGGGAATCTAAGGGAGATCGAAAGATGAGTTGGGAATTTGTTTAGGTAGATAGTTCTATATATAAAAACTCACCTCAAAATGCAAGAGCTGAGTGGAAAATGGTCTCAGCTCAACGGTTTTAAAGTCTGTGTAGGTACTTCCGAGGATGCCCACCTTGAATCGGGCGGATTCCGGGGCATTGTGCAGGCTGACAGCCACATGGAACTGAGAGTTGGGACGCACTGTATTCGGAGCGATGATGGAGTAAAGTCTGCAATAAATATTTATAAATAAACAATAAAAAAAGTATTGCTTTAAATAATTTAAATTTTTATATACATATACATATTTTCATATATTTATACTGAATCGATATTTGAAGCAATATTTTTCGCATATATTATATAGCACTTTGCCTTAAGATATATCAATTTAAAGAGTGCTATTTTTTGCTAATTGGAAGTAACAAATATATATTTAAAGGTTGAAATTAATTTTCAAAAATTCAGAAAGTCACTCCTAACTCATTTTCACAATTTAAGTAAATTTACACTAATTTTTTAATACTCCAAATCATGATATAATACTTATAAATTCCTTTTTTTATTCCCAATTTATTAAACTATATTTTTAAACAAAAAACCTCTCTTTTTCCAAGTTTCTTACAAACGTAACCCGCTATACAACGCCTCCATAATAAAAAGTTCCCCCACAAAAGGCAAAAAAACAAATAGAGAGCCGCAGATTTAATGCCCGCAGATAAGTGGGGTTTACACCTATGCTGTTGTGCTATCTGAAAACTTGGATCTCTTCCTATTCATTCACGCGCCCAAAAAACGGAAGACAATGCCCCACGACGACCCGCAAAAGAAAGGGGTAATGGACTCTGGCGGGTCAGCATCAAACGCTGTCGGAAATGGCTTCAAGACGGACTCCGGGGTCGGAGGAACTGAACGCCAGAGTTGGCCCGAACTATGACTATAATTGTTTTTTTTTTTTTGTTTTTCTTGTGGTTTTTCTTTTGTCTTTTTCCAAACAATTGCAGCTGTGAATCGAACGAAGATTTTGTAGTTTTCCTCTCATTTGAATATGTTTTTTGTTTATTATTATTTTGTATTATTTGAAATTATATTATTTGTTAAAATAAGAAGGGCCCGAGTTAGGTTACATTATGAAACTAAAGTGTTTCTTATGGAAGCTATTTTTATTAATAATTTGCAAATATTAACTTTCATTAATTACAAAGCTCTAAGCTAGATCGACTTTGCTGTTGACGCTGATGAAAAATACATATACTTTTTAGGGAATTGTATTATTTAAGATTGAAAAACTACTCACTAAAATGTGAGACAAGTTTTTCTATTTTCTTGGGTAATTAAATGTTAGTAAAAATGTACAACTAAATATTAAATAAACAAAATAATAGAATATTATAGTTGTAAAGAGAGTTAATAAGTCGAAACTCTAAGAAACAAAATTTGTTAGCTTGAAGCAAAATGTGAAAATTATTGTGGAAATTAAAGCAAAATTATTGAATTAAATTGAAATACTGACAAGGATAGAAGGATAGATAGATTCCTTGATTTCCAAAAACTGGAAAACCTTTGCCAACAAAACCTTGTTTAAACAAAGCTATCCAAAAATAGTCCCAGTTTCCAAATCAAGTTTTATTGTACTTTTCTCTCTTTGGCTTTTCCTCTTACTCAGCACTTGGCACACTTTTTTGGGAGTAAAGTTTTAGGAGTTTTTCCCGGCTTTAAATTTAATTTAATTTCAACTTCTGAAAGCAATGATTGCGAAAAATTTATGGACTGTGCCAGCTTTCAGCGCAATTCACAGTTGGTGCCCGGCCTCTGTTCTAATTCCAATCGGTTTTTAGCCTTTTTGTCGGCCTAACCTGTTCCCCAGCAACAACGATTTTCTTTTTCTTTTGTGTTTATGTCACGTTTGTTAGCCCAAAAAATGTAAACAGGTTTTCCTCGCAAAAATAAAAAAGAGACTGCTTAAACAATTTCGCTTTTTTGCTTGAATTAACTGCAGCTTCGGGTTTCCACTTGTTACGGAGATGTTTCCACCTGATTGCCTTTTGCTAAACGAATGTAACCAGGTGGATGTCATAGCTGATCGACGTTCCCATCGGAAGCTCGGAATTCACCTACATGAGCTGGCAAAATCCAGCCTTGAATGACTGCCCCATATATGGGCAGCTGGCACTCAGTGATCATATGGATCTGGACGACGGATGGAGGCAGGAAAGAAAGCCCCAGAAGGTGTCAGAGTCAACCAATCGGGGTTCTTGGCTCGGAGCATATAAATTCGCCAAGTGATCACCTCGACCGGACGGTCGGTCGGTCAGCAGCCTCCCAAGGTGATCGTGAGCCATCGGAAATGAGTACACAAGTGGCAATCCGTGTTTATGTGTCACCTCCGCTCTAGCAGGGTGATTCAAGCGAGACAATTGTTTGTTTTTTAGCAATTCTTTTTCGAAACTTGAGGCTTCTTTTGTTGAAAAAAAGAATGTTGAAA
The DNA here is from genome assembly GCA_008042575.1 of Drosophila watanabei. NCBI lineage: Eukaryota > Metazoa > Arthropoda > Insecta > Diptera > Drosophilidae > Drosophila > Drosophila watanabei. The sequence continues at coordinate 6,663 of VNJS01018206.1, read as the reverse complement.
GTCGCCTAAATATTTACATTTCTTAGAGGTTAAATTGCTGGGAATGAGGGCGAAGATTTGGAGTTATAAAGTTGCTTGAGAGCCTAAACAACTTTTGCTTTTCTGGAATTTTTAGCATTTAATATAAAATTTGTAGGTTTTACAACAAAATTAATACATTTTAAAAATGATTTAAGCTTGGGAAACGAATTTTTAAGTAATTTATTGTATACTTTACTTTCTGTTGTTTTTATAATAAGAAAATCAAGGCAAAGTTGTGGACTTTTTAGCATTTAATAAAAAATTTGTAGTTTTTCAAACCAAATTATTGAATTTTATAAATTATTTAAGCTTGAAAGAGGAATTTTTAAGTAAATTATTGCCTACTTTACTTTCTGTTTTTTATTATAATAAGAAAGTTAAGGCAAAGTCGTAGATTAAGGAAGCTCTTAAGAAGCTTTAGAACTTTAGCATTTACTAAATTTTTGCTAAACTTTGATATTTATTTTTAAAGTATAAAAATTACAATTTTCTAAATTTTTGTATATTTAATCCCAAAAACCGATTTGCATTGATATAAACTCTTTTAGCCCCTCTAGTGTAAGATCTATAAATATCTAAATTTTTATAATCATTTTATAATCTTTTTGCCTTTAGACAACGACTTGAATCTTCTTTTTGGAACACCTTTCCTTCCTTTATAAACTAGAGAGCTTTTCTAAAATTTTTCTTAACTTTAATATATACTATTATATTATTACAGTTTAATAAATTTTAGTATATTCAATCTTTATACCGATTTGCATTGAAATAAACTCTTTAAACATATGTAGTGTTATAAATATCTCAGTTGGTTTAATCATTATATAATCTTATTGCTCTTTGTCAATGCCTTGAATTTCCTTTTTGGAACCTCTTTGCCTTTGCCGGCAACACCTTGCATCACCCTAACAAGCCTAACTTTATGCGTAGGCGCCTCCAAAAAAAAAAACAAAAAACAAAAACAAAAAATTCGCGTTGGCTTCGGGCTCATTTCATCTCTTAACTTGTTTTTTTTTCGCCTCGCTCTTGTGTTGTCAGCTTATTATGACAGTAATAAAGCCCAGGGCTAATTTCTTGATTACACGTTGTTAATTACAGATCGGCGGCATTATCTCTTCCCGCAGTTCTTCTCCCAATCTTATAACTATGATCTATCCCCTAGTTCGTTGTCCGAGTCATTTGTTTTTCCTGTCTTTCAAGTGGAGTGTGGAGCGGTAGTGATGTCATGTCCATGTCTGTCACCTGTGGGAGTACCTGCCAGGTGTGCTTTGTGTGTGTGTGTGTGTGTGTGTGTGTGTTGTGTTATACTAACCCCTGAGCAGCGGCTGAGCTTAGCCAGCAGGCGATGGTGACTAAGATCAGCACTCGGGCGACAGATCCCATTTTCAATTGAATTTCTTTGAGCGAATTAGAAGTGTAAACACGTTTTCTCGTTTGTCTCGATTTTGTGTTATAAACATCACATATTAAAAACCGAAATCTCGAACTTTGCTGCGTCTCTCTCTAGCTCACGCGGTTGCAGCAGCACCAAAAAGCACCGCAAATTGCTCAAGAAAAAGCAACAAGCACAAAAACAACAACAAACCAAACAAGACGCGCGCGTTTCTGGGGTTTGTTTTTATTTCGGAATTTATCACTTTCGTTGCGAAGCGCGCGATCACCTGCGACCACCTGTTGTCCGCTCGAAAGCTCAGCGCCAACTGATTTCTCAAGCCGCCAGCAGAGTTGCCAACTCTTTGGGGCTTTAGGAAAGCTTAAAAATATTTTAATATGTAGTGTTGTAAAACGTTAGAACAATACAGCGCGCAAAAATCGAGCCTAGAAATTGTTAAATAAATTTGAGCAATAAAACAACTTAGTTTTTCTGCTTTTTTATGTTAAGTATTAAAAAAAAGTATAAAGTAAAGTTCACTATGCAAACAGTTTAATATCTTAATACGATAATTATGCATTTTTAATAAGAACTGGAATTATTACAATTTATTGTTTCACTTCCCTCGTTCCTTTGGAATAGACTAATTCCAAACAGCGTGTTATCGTTAATCGTTCATTATTTTCTCGAATGCAAAAAGTAAGAAATATGGAAAATCGTACTAAAAAGTTTAGGATACGTGTGAAAAGGATCCATATAGAGCCAGAGGGTAAGTATTTCTCTTCGAAACCCGACCTGAACACGTACATATATACAAAATTGCTTTATAATGAAAGCAGAGTCAACACGTGACTGTAAAGCGGAATCGGTGGGGCCGTTGGCAAGGAAACCATCTCGACGATGTAATATTTCTTACATTTACCTAATAAAATTACCTTTCAACTCATATAATATCATATTAGCTGTCCTTACTGAAGAGCACAAGGAGATATTTATAGATTTCGAGAAGGAGAACCGCGTGCTCTTGATGAAGCTTAAGGCATCGCACACGTTGTGGCAGGAAATGTCGGGAAAACTGAACGCCATCAGTTTGGAGAAGGGTCCTCGAGAGCCCCCCCAATGGAGGACTTCCGTTCTTAACTGGCGGAATCGCGTTATGTCCAAAAATACGAAAAAGGATAATCTGTCGCCGGTGGACACAGCAGCCAAAGAGCATTGGGAACAGCCTTGGTATGTCCAGTTGATGTATTCATACAATTTTCACTATACATAGTTGTATAATCAACATTTATATAGGTATACTTTGTCAGACGAGGAAAGCTACTTTGTTTGAAACAAGTTGTTCATCGGAAAACTTTCATCCTTCATTTTGTTTACTCCTTTGCATATTTTTCGTCCTAATTGCAGTTAGTTCAACTCATTGCCCACAAGAACCAATGGATTGTCAGCTAACAACTACCAAAATGCAGTTTGAACCAAAAAATATTCGTGTCAGATGATAAGAAGCGAACGACTCTGCTGGACGAACAGGTGCCTTAAATGCTGCCTTTGTCAATTTCTTTAAAACTGCCTTTCACGCCTGAAAATAACTTGAAAGAATACTCCCGGTCTTCATAATAAACCAATGATATTCAAAAAGCGAGCCTCTTTTCCTTTAGTGGGACCAGCCACAATTTACCAGCTCGGCTAGAGACATCGATATATTTGGTTTGTTGGGCACCATCGTTAAACAACTCTTATGTCTAGAGTATACCAATTTGCAACGCGATTCCTTTATTATTAACTAGAATACATAAACCTAAGTTTAGTTAAAATAAAGCATAAACTTAATATACAAATTTACCGCACGTAGAATATATCGATACACCCAAAATATCGATATACGGAATTTTGTCACGTCGCCATCGATTCTTCATCGAATTCCACCTTTAGCGTGCTTCGTTTTCATAGTGTTGACCACTAGTACAAGCTGGATTCTGGGTAAAAATAGCCATAAATTAAAATATAATATTAAATACCAATAGCTACATCCAAATGCAAGAAATAAATTATTTTATGCTTAGTAGCTAATTCAAAGAATTGTAAATGTACCATTATGCACAATTTTGTTTATTTGGTGTTTTAAATAACAAATCCCGACCAACTTCACACACAAAACAGCTAGAAAACCGCCAATTTTGCTTGGAAAAAACTAGCTGCTAGTTTACAAATAATACCGCATTTGGCTTGTAAAAACCCACCAGATCTAGCGTCTAGCGGCAATTGGTTAAAATTGGCAACGCTGCACCCACGTTTTGTTATAATTTAATAAGTATTACGGTCCGAGACCTATTTTTTACGGCACGCCCAGCAAAGCGAGGACCCTGCACTTTAACTATAACCAAGGAGGCAAGCAAAGTAGATTTTCTGCAAAACTGTCGCGGTGGTGCGGGCTTGCGTGCGTGTGTGGGTGAGCATTGGAATTCGCCAGTGTGAGTGCGAGTGTGTGTGACGGACCAAAAAAGCCGACATCAGCGCCCATTTTTTGTTGTTGATTCATTAATACGCCGCACACACTCTTGCACACACGCACATGAACACGCACATGATGCGCCAGTGTTGGTGAGTTGGAGCAGCGCCCCGTCTTGCTCCCACACACACCGCCAGTTCCAGCGGCGGCAGCAGCAGCAGCAGAAGCAACATTTAGCGCAAAAGAGCGCAGGGAGCGGCGGCAGAAGAAGCAGCGCCAACGTCATAAAATTTGTCATCACTTTTGGCGAAAATAAAGTTAAACAACAACTATGATCCTGCTGGAAATCAATAATCGGATTATCGAGGAGACGCTCCTGGTCAAATACCGCAATGCCCAGGCCGGGTAAGTTCCACTGTCCATTCCCCCATTGCCCCCGCTTTCGCAGTGCCGTAATATGTGACCCTATTGCCGCTCCACCATTTTGCCTTTATCTACTTTCCCGTCTGCATTCCCGTCCGTTATCACAAGTGTCGATTCCGTTATCAGCTTCGTGATCGCCCCGTCTCGCTCACTCCCCTGGGGATATTTCGGGTGTTGTTCGAAGCTTGGGACACACTCATCCAATCGTTTAGCGCTCCCTCTCCCTCCCACTCACGTACAATATAAGGTTAATTCTTTGCAGCTCGTTTATCAAATCTTTTGTGCATCATATGCAACTGACTCACCCCGCCTTGAGAGCATTGAAAGGCGAAAGCCGAGTAAATCATAATCCGTGGGCATAAAATAGGTCTAGGGAACCAGGCTACGTTTACGAGAATGCTTTATTTATACGTAAAATCTCCTTGGGAGAGCAAAAGTGGCATACTTTGGAGTTCGTTCCACTTGTGTCTCAAATGCTCTCATAGAAACCCAGACGAACGGCATCCTGAATAATCAATCATATTATAACAGATGACTTGTGTTCGTGTACAATGGCCCCAATATTGTTATACCTAAGCAGACCCTTTCTTGGGAGTCAAAGTGGCACTCTTTGGAAACGACCCCCAACCTGTGTCTCAAATGCTCCTAAAATAAGTATTTCCAGACGAACGGCATCCTGAATAATCAATCATATTATAGCAGATGACTTGTGTTCGTGTACAGTAGCCCCCTTGTATAACAGTTCATAATAGATTTCCGGAGACAAAGTTTACATGCTAGAGCCATCTCTCTCTCCCGTGTCTACAATGCTCCCAGAGTAATTGTACCATTCGGATCATTTTTATCAATTCTATTTGATTGAAATGATTTGTTTTCGTGCACAAGGCCCTAGCCTCAGACCCTTTCTTGGGAGTCAAAGTGGCACCTTTTGGAAACGACCCCCAACCTGTGTCTCAAATGCTCCTAAAATAAGTATCTTCAAGACGAACGGCATCCTGAATAATATCATATTATAACAGATGACTTGTGTTCGTGTACAATGCCCCAAAACTGTAATACAAGGGTCCGGAGACAAAGTTTACATGCTAGAGGCATCTCTCTCCCGTGTCTACAATGCTCCCAGAGTAATTGTACCATTCGGATCATCTTTATCAATATTATTTGTTCTAGATGATCTGTTTGCGTGCACAAGGCCCTAACCTCAGACCCTTTCTTGGGAGTCAAAGTGTCACCCTTTGGATACGATCCCAAACAGTGTCTCAAATGCTCCTAAAATAAGAGTTTCAAGACGAACGGCATCCTGAATAATCTCCATATTATAACAGATGACTTGTGTTCGTGTACAGTAGCTCCTTGATTGTATAACAGTCCATAATCGATTTCCGGAGACAAAGTTTACATGCTAGAGGCATCTCTCTCCCGTGTCTACAATGCTCCCAGAGTAATTGTACCATTTCGATCATTTTAATCAATATTATTTGTTCTAGATGATCTGTTTGCGTGCACAAGGCCCTAACCTCAGACCCTTTCTTGGGAGTCAAAGTGTCACCCTTTGGATACGATCCCAAACAGTGTCTCAAATGCTCCTAAAATAAGAGTTTCAAGACGAACGGCATCCTGAATAATCTCCATATTATAACAGATGACTTGTGTTCGTGTACAGTAGCTCCTTGATTGTATAACAGTCCATAATCGATTTCCGGAGACAAAGTTTACATGCTAGAGGCATCTCTCTCCCGTGTCTACAATGCTCCCAGAGTAATTGTACCATTCGGATCATCTTTATCAATATTATTTGTTCTAGATGATCTGTTTGCGTGCACAAGGCCCTAACCTCAGACCCTTTCTTGGGAGTCAAAGTGTCACCCTTTGGATACGATCCCAAACAGTGTCTCAAATGCTCCTAAAATAAGAGTTTCAAGACGAACGGCATCCTGAATAATCTCCATATTATAACAGATGACTTGTGTTCGTGTACAGTAGCTCCTTGATTGTATAACAGTCCATAATCGATTTCCGGAGACAAAGTTTACATGCTAGAGGCATCTCTCTCCCGTGTCTACAATGCTCCCAGAGTAATTGTACCATTCGGATCATCTTTATCAATATTATTTGTTCTAGATGATCTGTTTGCGTGCACAAGGCCCTAACCTCAGACCCTTTCTTGGGAGTCAAAGTGTCACCCTTTGGATACGATCCCAAACAGTGTCTCAAATGCTCCTAAAATAAGAGTTTCAAGACGAACGGCATCCTGAATAATCTCCATATTATAACAGATGACTTGTGTTCGTGTACAGTAGCTCCTTGATTGTATAACAGTCCATAATCGATTTCCGGAGACAAAGTTTACATGCTAGAGGCATCTCTCTCCCGTGTCTACAATGCTCCCAGAGTAATT
>VNJS01018204.1:0-14847 GCA_008042575.1 Drosophila watanabei | reverse complement strand
ACACATCAACATATGTAATAACACTGATGAGCGGAAGGCCGAAGCAGCTATTGCTCTGTCAATCAAGTTATCAGTTGCTTTAAAGCATCTAGATTGCTTTATATAAATAAAATAAATAAATTTATATAATCATAAATAGAGCTAGAAATCCAAGTAAATAGAGGCATTAAAAAAGATATTTATCATAGTTTAATTGCCATTAAATCTCTGCCTACTTTTGCTTTATCATTAAAGCGCTTCTCCACCATAAAAGAAAATCTTTTATAGATTTCCGCCTTGTAAAAGCTATAATTTTGAAGTCATACCTCAATGGCTATCGTTTAATGTTAAAACTATACTATTAACCATTTAATTACATAAATTTCGTGTGGAATATTAAGTAAATCAGCATTCGCTATATATGGTATATGCATGGATTCCTCTATGAAGTCATACCTGGGGCCACAGAACGTGCAATTATCGAGTTACAAGTAAATTTATTTTTATTTTTCCGTTTTTCTTCTGCTGATTATGGAGCTGGTTTCTTATTGCTGCCACTGCATATCGGCGGAGTGAGCCATAAATTACATAATTGCCGTGTGTTTATCCGCTGGATATTGCAACTGTTTGCTCAGCGGGGACACAATCTCCTCGATGGCCTGGCCTTTGTTTCCACTTCGGTTGGCAAATGTCTTTGTTTCGGAGTCGGGAGTTGCTGAAGATACAATCTCCGGCAAAGTGTAACAGACCAAGAGAGCGATCGATCTTTTTGTCCGCAGATTGATTTACTATATACTCTCCTCTCCCATATGCGCGAGTCAAGTCTCTTTGTTTGTTTACCAGACACAGACACGATTTGCATGATTAACCACTCGATAGAGCTGGAGATACCAGATAGAGTACGTAGCTTATTAATTTTCATGTTCAGCGATTTGTTTCTTGCCTTTGTATGCAAATTAAAGCTGAGAATGTTACGAGTAAAGCCGGGGAATATAATTTATAATAAAATATACGAATAAATTGCAATTTGTATGTGCTTAAGAGATTTTCCTTGTTTACTAGCACCTAGGGAAGTGTCATAAGAACGGATTATAAGATTTATTACAAGACTGTTCGATTAGGGAGTTAAGTCACATTTATAACTTTAAAGGCTAAACTTTTTTATAAACTTACTTCCCAAGAAATATTTCTGTTTAAAAATGATTTTGAATATTATTAACTTCCCAGGCCTGAAGTATTTAAACTCCTTGAAGGTGTCGTACGTATAAAGCCTGTTTTATTTCCCATAAATAAACCTCACCTTTCTGTCAACTCTCTCGTTGAACTGTACCAATATTTGCTGAACAAACATCGTATATTATACTTATTGTTTGTGCGTAAGTTCGCCGAAATCCTCAGCTCAAGGCGTTATCCCAAACTGTGTAAACAATAAGAGAGCTTTTCGAGTTCCCAAGTTTTTACGCGACTAATTCCACTTGGCCTCAACATATTCTCCCGCTTCCCAGTATCGGATTTCAAACGCAGCGCCATCGGTTTTGCATGTGCACTTGCTTCCGAGATAACAAATTGGAATGGAATTGAAATTCTATATGTTTGCAAGGACCGACCCGAAAAGGGGAAGCAGCAAGCAGCACAAAGCCGAGGGTCAAGCTTTTGCTATTGTAGAATGTGCGGTTTCTGAGGGTTGGTTTCGGATGTTACAAATGGGCGGTGGGTGGGTTTATACTATATAGTTGGTTTATACATATATAGCTGGGTGTTGAGGAGGTGCCATATCCGATGGGGTATAGCTGGGAGCTGCCAACTGGCAGCGAATTCGATTCGGATTCCGATTCCGGGGGGTGCGACGCATTGACGTCATCTCAGTTTTCGAATTTCAGAGAGCAGCGATTGCTCATCTATGTTGTAGGGAAATAAATAACTTAGTTTAATGAAATTGTTGTTTATTTCTCTGTGTTAGATAGCGCCCCGCAGATAATGTTTTTTTAATTTCTTGAATGCAAAGAACATACTTGACGCATCTTTTTCAAAATCTCTAGACAGGGCTGAGTACATTAATGTAATTTGATATTTGAGTTCAATTGGACTAGATGTAATTTAATTTATTCTGAACTGTCAATCATCAATTACTGTTGTGTGTGTTCTACTAATTAAGGGTTTTAGATAATTATATTGAAATGAAGGTTTAACTGAATGTTTTGGTGTATTTTGAACGAAATGTTAACAGTAGAACATAAATATAGGAATATATAATAATATAATAATAAAATCATAAATATAGGAAAATATAATATATATGACTTTTAGCAATTAATGACTTTCTACTCAAGAAGACCTTAAATATTGGTTAGAAGTGGACAATAATCGATGTTAAAACAAACATATCGATAAGCTTCTGATGAAACCCTCCCCAATCGGTTCTTGTCACTTGCCAAAAAATGATTGCCAAAAAGACATACGACAGTAATTTATCATTGAATTGTATTCGTTTCCTGTCTCGCATGCCGCTAGTTAATGCTTAATGAGACTTAAGTTTTAAATAATTGCCAGCACACGAAATTTAATAAAAAGTTAACTGCAGTTAAAGGCACTGCAATAAAATAAGAGTAAATGCAATCATTTTTGCCTCTGTTACCATGTGTGTGTGTGTGTTTATTTATTTGTAGTTGTTGCCGCGGTTCCGTGTGAAGTAATTCATGTTTTCCCTCTCTTATTTTTTGCAGCTTAATTGTGCAACAACAACAGCAACAGTGGAGTCTCAACAATTGGCACAATTGGCGATAAATCAGCAGCAGCAGCAGCAGTAACACAATAAAAACAACAACAAGCGCCAAGATAGCGAAGCAGCAGAAGAAGGCAGTGTGAACTTTAGCAGACGCAGCAGAAAAAAATAACACAAACAAAAAACGAAATAATAGCAACGTTGCACATGAAGAAAGGGAAAACGAATAAATCTACTAACAACGAAAACAGCGAGCTGGAGTGAGATAGCAGATCTGGCCCTCATTAGCATTCTCCGAGCAAAAGAAGAGGAAGCCACTCTTTATGAAAGAGAGTGAAATGCAGGTGCAGTGATAAGAAGAGAAAGCTGAGCAAGTCAGCTGAAGAGAAGATAAGGATCTACTTAAAGTTCTGAAAGATAAAGCAAGCAGTGCACAAACCAGAAGAAAGCTGCGACTCAAGAGAAAGAAAGCAGCAAAAGGGGGAAATGTGCAAAGCAGTGTAAGCAGCAGCAAGGATTGACTCAAGAGAGAGCAGCTTTAAAGGCAGTAAGCTCAAGAGAGATCCAGCAATTAACACTCTTGAGTATCGATTTCACAGCTTACTGCTGCTGTTGTTGTTCCCAGTTGCCAACACGCGCTGACAGTTGACAATTTGACAGTTGGCAGCTGCAGCGGGGCAGGGGGACGGGGCCATCATCAGCATGTGGCCCTAGACAAAAAACTGCAAAGACAGCTAAAAGAAGAAAACAAAACAAAAAAAAATAAAGAGAGAAGAAGGAGGCGGAGAACCACTTGGCATTCAGCAGGCAGCGAAGCATAACCAGGCTTGGTTGGGCCCAGACCGGAAAGCGTCGATGAGTTGAGTGCAGCCACTCATTCCACTCTCCACTCACTCCACTCTCCTGGAACCCCTTCCCCCAGCGATGGATGCGTCGCCTTTGTCGCCGGAACAGGCCCCCGTCCTGGTCACCGGCCGCTCGCTGGACCAGCAGGTGGACGCCAGTTCGCCGAATCACTCGAACTACTCGAATCTCACCAACAGCAGCAGTGGCAGCAGCGCCTGCAGTCCCTCCGCCTGCTCTTCCTCGTCCTCGTCTTCCTCGGCGCCGCAATATAGCGAGGATATACGTCGCGCGGCAGCCGCCGCAGTGCGTCCCAAGCCAGGAGGAGCTTCACAGCAACCACCACAGTTGCCACCACATCAGCCTGGCTCTACTTCCGGTTCCGGTTCGGGTTCAGGATCGGCCAAGACCTGCGAACTAGACTTGGGCGAGGAGCGTGACACCTTCTCGCCCGTCTCCAGTCCCGACTGCAATGGAGCTGCGGTCTCTGCCGCAGATGTGCTGCCCTCGGGCAGTGGGTCCAACGTGGACAACAAGATCTACGAGGGTGCCAGTGCCAGCAGCAAGGTGAAGCCGCCCTCCAAGGAGGAGAAGCAGCGCCAGAACGAGGAGATCGTGTGCATGGAGACCTCGACGGTGTCAACGGAGACTGGTTCCTGGGAGTCCATGTATCCGGCAGCCAACACAGTTCTGGCGCCCGAAGAGGAGCCGGAGGAGAACACAGAGAACACGACGACGCCTTCTGTGTTCAAGGGCATCACCGCCAGCTGCTTGCTGCGGGATCTGGAGAAGCGGGATCAGCCGCTGTCGACCTCCGGTACCAGTGCGTGCTTCATAGACGCCTCCTCGTTGAGGGACGAGGACGAGGTGCTGTCCTTTCCCAGCCTCGATGGCCATGCCCAAGAAGAACCAGAGCCACAGCAGAAGCAGGATGAGGAGGAGGAGGAGCCAGAAGAAACAGAGCCCTCGCCCACACAGCAGCTGGAGCAGTTCCACAAGGCCTTTGCCAGGTGCAAAGCTGGTCGACAGAGTCAAGCGCGAGAAGAGGAGCAGCGCGAGCATGAGGAGGCCGCCGAGGAGACAGCAGAGGAACGACCGGCGGCGCCCATGTCCGTGCCCTACAGCTTCCAGCACAATGCCCAGCACTTTAGCGTGCATCCGCTGGGCAGCAGTCCCAAGTTCACGCACCACCAGCTCCAGCATCACCAGAGCCAGAGCCAGAGCCAGCACCATCCCGAACTCAGCTACACCACGGACTACTCCTCCAGCAGCCCGGCTCCGAGTCTGGTGTGGTCGGAGCAGGGCAGGAGCCACCAAGGAGCCTCCGTGTCCGCCTCGGCCTCGACGCCGCACAACTCCATGGTGCACATCGAGCCGGCGTCCGTGGGGAGCAACAACTCGTCGATTCACCGCGACTACACGCTGTCTTCCTCGCTCTCGCACCACCGGGACTCGGGAGCGTACTGCAGCGATGCCACCGACTCGCCGCTGCCCCTGCCGCGCACCCCAAAGCGCAGCTCTAAGTTCGACGAGGCCAATCCCATTGTCTCGGGTGGTGCGTCCATCGAGGACTTCCGGGAGAAGCAGTGCGAGAGCCCGAGCATCAAGAGGCGCACGGACACCTGTCCGATTGTGTCCGGAGGATTCGTTTCCCTGGATTTTGCGCCCACTCGCCCGCTGGCGGATGAGGATGACGATGAGGAGGACTTGGCCGAAGATCCAGAGATTGCCGGCGTCGAGATGCGCGTCAAGCGGAAGCCAGTGTCTGGTATTGCCTCCTGGGTGGTGGACATGAGCGACTGCCGCCCGGAGCGGCGACGAAGCACCAGCAGTACCACATCTAGCTTCAGGGAGCGCTCCGACTCAAACAGCTCGCACAAGAGTGGCTGTGGCTTCTACGTTTCTTTGGATGACATGGACAGAAAGCCGCAGGAGCCAGCAGCGAAGCCTGCGGCTGGAATGACGCCTCCTTCGCAGCTGAGCAAATCCTATACGGCTCCCAAGTCGGCGGGTTTCTTTGTGGATCTCTCGCAGAGCGGCAAGGACGAGGAGCAGGAGCGAAAGGAGCGGGAGCAGGCCCAGGCCCGGGAGGAGCCCAAGCCGGAGCCGAAGAACATATTTAGTATGTTCATTGACTTTGGGGAGCAGAAGACGCCGCGCTCCAACGGGCGCAAGGAGCCTCTGAGTCTGGCCCAGCGTCTCTCCAGTTCCCTGAGCTCTTCCTCTACGCCCCAGCGAAGGAACGGCGATGCTGAGGTGATGAAGTCCAGCGCCAGCTCCACGGAGACCCTAATGGCCAAGAGTGCCAACCAAAAGGAGCTCCCATCAGCTGCCTCGGGCGAGAGCAAGTCCCTGGACTACAGGTGCAATCTGGAGCCACCGCTGACGGTGGCTGCCCTACGTCGCCTGTCGCAGCAGCAGCGCCAGCAGAGCGATCCCGCCAAGCGGCACAGCTGGGGCAGCAACAACGGCTCCGCAGCAGGAGCGGGCAGTCAGTGCAAGCGATCCATCAGCCTCACGGCCAATGGGAACAACGGGGGAGGAACGGAGTCGTCGTCGTCGGGCCTGATGAGCATCATTGACAAGCTGCCCATTATATCGAAGGCATCCTCCCTGTCCATTGACAGCTCCGTGTCCCCGTACGACGACTTCAGTGGCTCCAATCCCGGCCTGAGCAGCTGCTCCGAGGAGGAGCAGCAGGCCCAGGCCCAGCAGGGCAGGATCAAGAAGCGGCGACGGGATGTGCAGCTGAACGAAACGTATGACAAGTCCAGCCTGGCCTCGGTCACCGAGGGGGTGCTCTCCAAGGACATGTCGCCCGCCTCCAACACGGACACGGATGATCTCACCTTCCAGCAGGACGAGCAGCTGGCCAAGGAGCAGGTAGGGGAGCTGGTGGCACTGCCCGTGTCCATCCAGCTGACCAGCAGCAGCTCCAACCGCACCAGCAGCGTGATGGAGACGATCATCGAGGCCAAGGAGACGGCCTCGCCCAAGAAGCAGGTGACGGTGACGCTCAGCAACGGCCACACCATGGAGTCCCTGCACGCCACCATCGAGAAGCAGAAGCAGCTGCTGGAGACGGTCAACGAGCACGGCGAGCAACAGGCCTCGAAGCAGGCGCCACAGCAGCCCTCCCAGATCCCCTCCAGCTTTGTGAAGCTCTCGGACATGGACAAGCCGGTGAAGCACGATCTGCAGTCGCCGGATTCGATGAGCAAGAGTGTGGGCAATAACCACCGCAGCTCCCAGCTGGGCCAGAGGCTCTACCGGGACGAGAACCGGGCGCGTCCGCATTCGTGGGCCATGACCAGGTCCACGGGCAACACGCTGCAGAACTTCACCAACTCGGTGGACAACATCAGGAGCCTCTCCCGCCTGTTCCCCAACTTCTCCAAGGAGTTCTCCAACTCGCTGCCCAGCGACATGACCCTGGAGCAGGGTCAGGCGATGCAGCAGCAGCAGCAGGTGGACTACATCCAGACGGATCTCAGCGCGGACTCGAGTCTCGCCTCCAGCTTCAGCCGTTCGGGCATGGACGAGTCCTCGCTGAGCTGCCGGCAGCCCCGCCGCTTGGGGGAGGACTTGCTCAAGATGTTCCTGCAGGAGATCGCCACGGACATGCTGGTGGAGGTGCACGGTCGCCGGATTCGCGCGCACAAGTGCATCCTGCGCTCCCGCTGTCAGTACTTCGCCGCCATGCTGGCGGGCCACGGAGCCCAGAGCGTCGTCTCCCTGCAGGGCTACTCCTACGCGGCAGTGCACTTTGCGCTGTGCCACATCTACTCGGGGGCATCGCATCCGCCGGATGGCATCAGTCTGATGGAGCTGGCCGCCCTGGCCGATCTGCTGGGCCTGGAGGGCCTCAAGGAGGTCACCTCGCACGCCTTGAAGACGAACTACTGCCACAACTTCCACAAGCCGTGCTCCGGCTGCACCGATGGCATCCTCCAGGTGCTGCCCGTGGCCCTGAACCATGCGCTGGACGACCTCTACAGGAAGTGCCTGCGCTGGACGTGTCGCCACTACCTGAAGGTGTGGCCAACCCGGCAGTTTGCCCAGCTGCCGCCGGATATCCTGGGACGATGTCGCCAGCAGATCGTCGCTTACTTGGTGAGTATGCCTCTGGAGGACTCTCTTGTTATCCTTCTCTAACCGATTTCCTTCTCTTCCGCCAGACCTCGGAGACGGTGCTGGACACGGTGCTCGACTGCGACCACCTGCTGGCCCAGCTCTCGGCCTACCGCTGGGGCCACGTCTGCGAGCAGCTGGTGCGCGACATCCTGGACGCCGCCTACGCCTATGTGGGCGACCACTTCGCCAGCCTGATTGCCAGCGACGCCTTCCTGTCGCTGGGTCACGATCGCAGCCGGCACATTCCGCGCCTGGAAACCCTCCTGCTGCACACGGCCGCCGAACTGACGCCCGAGCAGGCCTGCAGGAGCTATCAGCGCGTGACCCGCTTGAACACGGTGCTGCAGGCCAAGCTCATCCACATGCCCGCCAGCCTGGGACAGTCTGAGCTGGCCCGCGAGCTGCAGGGCCTGCAGGAGGAGCAGCTGGACTGGCAGCCAGAGTACATCCGCCTGGTGGGAGCTCTCGTCTATGCCGTGGAGCAGTGCCTCATCCGGCAGTGCTCGCGGGCCATGCGAGTCACTGCCTGGCAGCGCATGGACCTGGAGCTGCGCAAGAAGATTCAGACACTGGCCCGTCTCACCGAGCCGCTGGACATGAAGCGGCAGAATGGCAAGCCGGTGGGCAAGGCCTTCTCCTTCGGCGGCAGCTCAAGGAGCCAGGATCTTGTGCAGATCAAGCTGGCCATCCAGGCGCAGACGAAGCGAGCGCATGCCCAGGAGGCACAGCTGTACAAGGCCACGCAGACGCACGAGGCGGCGACGGGTCACGTCCAAACTGCGGATCGGGGAGTGCAGGCGAATCACGAGTCCCGCGAGGGAGGAAGTAAGCGCAGTTCCATAGTTCTCATAGGAAGCATTTTTCTTACTTACATTTCTCCTCTTTATCTTTGCCAGGCAAAATACTCAAGTCCAACTCCCGGGCCTATGTACCGCATCGCGCCAGCTCTCAGGTGGCCTCGGAACGCAACAGCTTGAATCTGCATCGACGTACCCAGTCGGAGGCTCCACCGGTGACGCACAAGAAGCCAGTTCCCGCTGCGGCAGAACCCAAGGCTGCTGCTGCAGCCCCGGCAAAGGTCGCCCCCGCCGCTGCTCAGGCGCCCACAAAGCTGGCCGAGGTGCGGCCGCGTTACCTGGAACCTCGCAAGCCCAGGGCTGCAGCGACAAATGGCCACGGTTCGGGGCCAGTTCGCAGTGCCACCAGCTCGAGTATTCCAGCCAATGGGGGCAGGAAGGCACCTGCAAAGAACCTGCACATCTCCTCCAGCGACAGCTCAAGGAACTCGAGTAGCGCGTCTGGGCAACAAGTCGAGCAATCTCTCCATGGACAGCCTGGCCTCACCGGCGCGTCGGGCCAAGAGCAACTCGCGGGGACCGCAGGACCGGTACTCCTCCGACCAGAACTCCCTGGCGGAGAGCATGAAGAGCTCGGTCATCACCAACAAAACGATCTCACACGAGTCGCTCTCGAGCAGCTCGAAGCTGGCCAGGGTCCAGCAGCTGAATGGGCACACCAAGGCCAATGCCCCGGGCAAGATCAAGGCCACGCAGCGCGGCTCGACGGTGGGCAACAAGTCGACGCGCCAGCTGAAGCAGCAGCACAATGCGGTGGTGGCCTCCAATGGCTCCAGTCCCAGTTCCGTGCACACGACCAAGTCGGCCGCCAGTCGCCTGTCCTCGGTCAGCAGCACGCTCTCCACCCGGGAGCTGTTCAAGCAGCGCTCCATTTCAGTGCCGGCGGGCGGGACGGATGGAGCACCGAACAAGGGACGCCACAGCTTCCTCTCAGCTAAATCCCGCGAAATCCTCGCCAAGCGGGCGGAGAAGAACAAGCTGCAGCAGCAGCAGCAACAGCAACAGAAGCAAACCGAAGTGTCCGGCGACGAGCAGGTGCAACTGCGCGCCTCTGCCGGACCCCTGCGCTCCTCCTCACATTCCGCGGTGACCAGCATGCTGCAGCAGCACAATCTACGCAACAGCCTGCCCTCCAGCATACCCACCCGACGCCCCAATACGCTGCACCTGAAGAAGACCACAGCGGCGGTGGCCAATGGAGTGGGCAACACCACCAAAACCACCACGAACGGGCTCACGAACGGATCCTACAAGTCGGCCCAGGCGGTCAAACAGAAGCTGGACCTGCTTATCGATGCCCAGATGGAGGGCGGGGCGCCGGCGCCCAAGGAGCGCGTAGAGTCCAAGCTGGAGCGTTCGAGCACCTTCTGCAAGGACAGCGCCGATCTGGACATCAGCGAACTGCAGATTGTTGAGTAGGAGCGAGAGGAGCAACAGCATCAATATAAAGGAGTGAGTAAAAGCTTCGCTGGATGGTTTCACTAACTAGCAACTAATTTATATCCTCTGTTTCACAGGTCGTATCAAATACGGCCCCCGCGACGAAGCCGAGTCCAGAGAATCCAAAACCCAGAACCGTACACGTCCCATAAGGCAACACTAGTCAATAATCTAGCATAGGCAGCTGCCGCAGGAACCCATTTAAAGGATAACGAATACTAACGCGAAGATGTTACTACTACCAGCGGGCAACCGAGATAATTAAACAGTTTCAAAAGTCCCCGAGATCCAAACCAGAGTTGGAATCCAGTTACATAGCCGTTGAACCTAACCCAGCCCACTTAAAAGTATAACTATATATATATTAGCTTATTGCGTTGATAGCGAGGCGACGATCGGCGATGGATGTAGGCCAGGAAAACTGCTAAAAGAAACAAAATAGGAAAGAAAACAAAACTGATAAATGAAAACAAGTATTTGGTGATATTATTTAGAGTGCGCTTTATGTTTACGTTTAAATGCCAGCAGCGACATGTGCTTACACCCCCGAAAACCAGAAAACCAGCTCTCTACTCAAAGTACGAACCAGCGACGGCCTACTGCATGCTTATGGCGCTTCGCAGGCTGCATTTAGGGTCCTCTCTACGCTCTCTAACCCCCCGCTTAATGATATACTATATATGTACATATATAGAAGAGGGATCTCTATATATTGAATATTTTAGGCTTGAACTCTTTTTATACTGTTGTTTATTTAACTCGTATTCGTATTCGTACTCGTAACACAATGGCGCATTACTTCAGCAAGGCAACCAAGGAAACGTCTCTTTTACATATAAATCTATTATTTCATACGATTAATTTATACATTTTAATTAGTTTCGGTTACTATACTTAGAACGAAGCGAACGAAAGAGAGTTTTTGTAAGCAACGGCATTGATATATTGATAATGAAGTGCAAGAAGTAATAAATGTGTGTATTTATTAAAAGTTACCATAAAAGGAGAACGTTTTACTGTGGCGGTTGGTAAAGTGAGAAGTAAACTTTCAGAGTTTGTCAAGAGATGGTTTGCGTTTTACTAAAAGTATTTAAAGTTTTTACTCTCTCCCTCTCTAATGACTCTGCAAAAGTTTCACGTTTGCTCTCTTCAAATTCAATTGAGAGCATTTACTAACAGAGAACGAAAAATACGTAACAAGTGCGAGAGAGAGGCTCTCTCCAGATTCTTGGCAGTCGATAGAAGAGCTCTAAGAAATATTAGCTGGTCTCCGCCCTTATTCTAGGGATCTGTCTAGATTTTAAGGCAATGGAAAGCACTGATAAGAAAAAAGAGAGAGAGGGAGAGAGCTCCGCTTATAATGATATTCGTCGTTGGCCTTTTTATTGCGTTCTCTTCTACAAACATTGTCGTTATGTGTGGTGATCTATTAATAATTAAAATATAAAAAGCTTGGCTTGCGTTCATTCCGTTTCCGCACATTTGCTAATTACAACCGAAACTGGGGCTTCTACACTAATTATCATATCGCAAAGCGCACTCGCATTTCTTCGCTTGTATATACCCGAGCGATATACGAGCTCTGCAAGTTACATATAGAATCTAGAGTCTAGACTTAGCCTAGGCGCGGGTTCAGTCGCTGGCGGCGGGGGGAGCTGCTACGAGGGCGAGCTTTTGAGCGTCAGCGCCCACTCGTTGAACACGTTGCGGCAGTGGATGACGACGCACTCGTTGCTGCAGTACTCGTCCTCCCAGTCGGGATTGATGATGGCCGGCTTGTTGCACTGCTCCCGCGTGCACTTCTGCACCCTGGCCGCCTCGCTGAGCAGCTGGATCTGCTCGGGCGGCGGCTGTTGCGGCTGTTCCATCAGCGGCTGCTCTGGCGGCTCCACCTTGGGCACGACAACAGCAGCGGCTGGAGGGGTAGCAACAGCTGGAGATTCTAGCTCCAACGTGGCCTCCGATTCGGACAGCTGCTGGCGATAGTCGCGTATCAGACGCACATAGTCCCGCTTCTCCTGCTCGTGCCGCTGGCTATACACGCTCTTCTGCGTCTCGTCCAGGGAGTCCCACATGGTCTGCACAATCACCTGCATCTGCTCCAGCGAGCAGGCGGGATTCTGCTGCTTGATGGCCGTCACTGTGTCGCGGAAGAACAAGGCAAACGGCGCCAGCGGCTTGGGAGGCGCCTGTGCCACTGTATGCTGCTGCTGCTGCTGGGGAACCATCACCTCCTGCTGCTGCTGCTGCTGCGGCTGGTGCTGTGGGGCCATCATGTTCTGGCCACCGCCATATGTGTCGTACTCATCCTCGCCGTCGTCGTTCAACGTGGAGTGATCCAGGCTAAGCATTCTCCGCGACTGCAAGTAGAGAGAACAGGGCCATGGTTAGCGACGGCTGTTAGCTTTCACCCATCCGACCGATCTGGGAGCTCACTAGAAACTTCTTCATCTGACGCGCAACCCCACTCGCAGAGTGAACAACTAAACTAATGTACAAATCGTTCGCCCAAGCACGGCCCACTTGGATGGAAGCGGGCCAGCGGGGAAGTGCGCTCTGTGCTCTGTGCTGTGTGGTAACCTGCGCCCAACGCCTCTGCCTCTGCCTCTGTCGTTGCTGTGTGAGCGTGTGCGTGCCGTTTGCTGATAAGAAGCTGACGCGGCGCTCTCCAAACGATAACCCCCGCTGGAAAGGGGGGCGGGTGGTGGGGTAGGGTGTGTGCTCCACTTGCGGCTGTGTGCGTGCGTACATGCAGCCGGAGGGGTGTCCATCCGTCCAGCTGGTCGCCAAAACAAACGCGATTGCTGGGCGATTCCGATCTCTTGTTCATTATAAAACCATTACGGCCATCGATGCGCGGCCATTAGGGCGCTCGGTCGGCTGTGAAAACTGTGCCTGACATTTCCCCAGCTGGTGGCACGCTTCACCTCCAGATCGGATCGGTTTGGATTTGTTGGCTTCCTGCGGTGTCTGCCGGAGCAGTCGTACTTACCGCTTGGCTCGGGCTCTCCGCCGGCGTGTCATTCAGCTCGAAGACCTCGTCCCCGAAGGAGGGCGTGTGAAACTGGTTCATGGTGGCGCCTCCTGCAAGTCTCCCGGGCTTATTTATTATTTACAAAAGAAAACTAAACAAATTTGTCAAGTTTTTTTTATTAATTTGGGCGCTAATGTGACCAGTTGCCAATTTAGCCATTTGCCCGCTAAATTTGTATTTTCTTTATTCTACATTCTACATTTTGGGGTCGAATTTTCTCGACTTCTTTCTACATTCTACATTGTTTGTAGTGATGCCGCCGCCACGATCGGCACTACTTTTAAAAAATTTTCCGGCTAGATTTAGCGATCCGCTGTTTGCGGAGCGAATATGTCGTAATTATACCTTAAATAAAGTTGGAAAATTATAAAAAAATGCATTCTTGGTAAAAGCTTGTTTTTCAGCCTCGCTTTTTCATATTTGACTTAGCTTATTTTTATTCATAACCTGACAACACTAAATGTGACCGTAACGTGCCAGTGGAAAAATGTCATGACCTTTTACGATTTCCAACACTGGACTGGTCATTCAGTGCTGCCCAAATAAAAAATTGAGCCCAAAAGTATGCCACGCTTTTAAACTTACGTTTGTTGTTTATAAATTCAGCCTGAAAGGATGCAATAATATATATACAAAAAGATAATTGGTAGTCTTGCAAATTTTTTATTTGCATACTTTCACGATGTTCTAAATATTGGTGGGGTTTTTAATTGTAACATACTTTTAAGCAGTAGAACGAAGATGCGCTTATCTCTGACGTCATTGAAACGATTTCACGAAAATTTATCCTCTATCTATTGTCTTCTGAGAGTATCAATATTTCAGCCTTGGGGTGGGCACAAGAACAACTTTTCTACACCAATTTCTATAAGACAACATAAAATTCTTCTTAGCAAGGCGAACACTGTCTCCCGTAGAAATGTTCTGAAAATTCCCCCTTTTCGAGGCGACCATCTAAATTATAAATTCGGCATACAAAACGCGAAATTAAGGGTTTTCTATAACTATGGCTTGGACCATCGGTCGCATACTCATACAGCTATCCCCGCGCCGAGTCCAATGCCAGAGTTTCGCCTCAGCAACACCCGAGGGCTCCAGCGGACAAAGACAAGGACCAAATGGAAGCCTCGAATCGGAATCGGGTACAAAGCTGAATACGGATGGGTTTCCTAGGGCCTCGCAGGGTTCGTATATGGAGAGCCTGTTTTCCAAGTGGCTGCAGGATCACAGATCGATTCATCGCGTAAGTCACAAGAAATAAAACTTTATACAACTGTTAATATTACAAATTATTAATGCAGACCTGGCATCGGTACTTTAAGGACCTTGTGGAGCGCACAGCTCCTACCAGTGCCAGGACGGATCCAAGTGTTAAGCCAGGAAGCGTGTCTGGACAAGAGGAGACCTTATCACAACAGCCCATGTTGGGTTCAATTTTACCAGCTGAAGAACTGGTAACTCAGGCTCCTGAGCAGATGGCCCAGAAGAAGGCACCTAAGGAGCCCGAAAGTGCAGCCAAAGGTGATCGGAAAGGTTCATGCCGCAAGCAAAGATGGATTCCGAAATTTAGTTTAATCAGAAAATTTACAAAGTTCCGAAGACGAGCATCCTGCACGAAAAAGACCGACAAATGTTCCAGATCAAAATGCCGTCGCAAAAGGCGATCTAAGAGAAATTGCAAGAAAAACAAATATAGTCTCTTTAAGAGCTTTTACGAGGATAAACTGAATAAAGAGAAAGCTGAGCAATCAAAGCGGCAACAAGATGGCGACAAGGACAATAAATTGCCTGAGAAGCCTCAGGAGAAGCCACAAGGTGACGCAGTTTACGATTCAAAT
>VNJS01018201.1:0-10913 GCA_008042575.1 Drosophila watanabei | reverse complement strand
TAATATCATTCAGTGTTTGTCAGTGTTTGTTAGTATGTTTGGCATAAAATAGTTAAGCTGTAGGTCATTAAAACTTATATTAATATAATAGTTTTAGTTAAATACATACCTTTTTCTTCTTTCTTTTAAAATTCACTTTCACTTTGACACGATGACGTCGCAGAACTATCGGTGCAGCCTTTCGTTGCAATTTGGTGTGACCAACTTATGTTTACACAATTTGCATAACCGCGATTGCCAAAATGTATTCAACTTTTATATTATATTAAAATTAAGTTAGTTATTAACACAACATAATTTGACAGTTGGGAAAAGTTAAACATGATTTTATCATTTGGTACGCAGACCAAACACAATTTTAAACGATACTTGTTTACATTTTATTTATTTTTAGAATTAAGAATGAGATTTTAAATTGATTGCAATGTATTTGTTTTAAATAGTTATACGTTTTTTATTATTTTAAATTTAACCTGAACCGGGGAAAAATATTCTCTTTTATTAACTTTTATGAAATAGACACAAAATATACTTTATATCTTTGCCGATTACGTTCAAA
Source organism: Drosophila watanabei (assembly GCA_008042575.1). Classification (NCBI taxonomy): domain Eukaryota; kingdom Metazoa; phylum Arthropoda; class Insecta; order Diptera; family Drosophilidae; genus Drosophila; species Drosophila watanabei. Next base: position 10,354 of record VNJS01018201.1, on the reverse strand, counting down.
GAATTTTACATAGTTTAAAAAGCAAATCATAAGATACATGTGAAGAATTAAACTGTTCTATCATCGCATGTCGCATTAAAAAAAAAAAAAACAAATTCCTAAAGGGAAATATTGCCCAGGGCAAACGGCTCTGAATTCTTTCTTTACCGGAGCAGCGGTCGACTCAGGTACCTGAATCGCCCGCTTGCCGCCTTAATAAACCGAGCATCATACAAAAAGCCATCTCCGTTCAAAGCTGTTTTCTATCCTGAATCGTTCAGCGCATGAAGCAAAGTCCGACTGGGTAAAAATAGAACAAATACCTGTCTCCCGTTTTCCCCTTGCCTACAAGCGTACGGAACTTAAAGCATAGTAGATGCCCTCTCTATATAGTTCTATACTCTTTGATATGTATATATATTTTGTTTTTCGGGTAATGCATTTACAATGCAATAAAAGTGCCATATAGTCATCTTGGTCGCAATTATGGGAAATTCTATAGAGCTGTCCAATCTTTAATGAAAATTCGAATTAATGCGGTGTCATAATAGTATTCTGAGAAAAATTCAAATTGAAAGAATATTAACCAGCTCGTTGACTAATGGTCTCACAATCAGACAGTTTTTTTTTTTTTTTTGCAATTTTCTAAAATTTTTAAACTTGTGTAATAAATTCATTTTCTGCATAGGGGTATGTTTTTAAAACCATTGAAAAATTGTTCTCTAAGTTTTGTATTTGCAACCTTTTTGATAACAATATATATATATATATATATTTTTTTTTTTTTTTTTTTAAACAATTTTCAGGGGATTTCCTATAAGACTGATTTACTCAAAATATCGAACCTTTTATAGGAACAGCTGCCGTCGCAAATGTACAAGCATATTCTTTTCTATTATGAGCTAATTATCGATATCGAAAAGATCTTAAAAAGGCAAAATGGATTTTTAAGGGCTATTAATACTTAGGTTAATTACCTATCAATATCGAAGGAAACACAGAAAATATGTTTAAGCTGCGCCACCGAAGTTATTTCGTTTAAACAATGGCTGGTTGAAATTATCAGGAAAAGAACAAAATAAGGAAACTATGATAAAGTCCAAAGATTTGGCCGGGTGTTGTCACAAAATATTAAAGAGTTATAAAACGGGCTTCGATTTTTTTGAAGCTCCTATCAAATATTCCTAAGCTTTGTTTTTAAATACAAACGATCCGTAAATTTGTTGAAAAAAAAAATTATAACTTCACTGTTTTTTAACATTTCTTTATCAACTCTCGATTGTAAGCTAAATAAATTATTCTAGATTTTAAAATTTAATTTTATAAAAATTGGACTACCATTATATAGCTGTCATAGGAGCGGTTGGCGTGCCGAAGCTAGCTTCCTTTGTTTTTTTTTTTTTTTTTTGTAATAAAAAAATTTATAGCTGATAACTGATAACTGATAAGTTTATAATTGTTTTTTTGGTGCGGTCGCCAAAAAGTCGAGTTGAACTCTAAAAAGCCTAATATAAGCTACATTTTTTTCCCAGCACTATTTTAATTCACTAGAAAAAAAAAAAACATAAAACGCAAAAAAAACATAAAACATAAAAAGCAGTCTTGCGTAAAGTGGCCTTTAAAAATTTATTCTGGCTCTAACGTTTTTATACCGTTGCAGGGTATTATAATTTCAGTCATTCATTCAGATAGGGATAGATTATAATTGATTCAAATGAAATCTACAAGGGTATACAAACTTCGGCGTGCCGGAAATAGTTTCCTTTCTTGTAGTTTTTAATAAAACCAATTTAATTTTATATATTTATAAAATATTAATCCATGTCTTAGTTGACATTATTAGAAAATATTTTATTATTATATATTTTTATTTTTTCGTAAAAAATAATAATAATTGATTTATATAATATTAATACATTTTTGTAAGCTTTTGGGTTATGCGGGCACTATTTCAACAATGTCTGGCGTCATAAGTCCCACTAATTTGAGCCTGTACTCAGCTCCAATGCCTATTTCACGCCCAAATACAAGGACACGATGGAACGAAGAGGAGGTCAATGCAATTCCACACTCAATAACTAGTACAAACATAGAAAATACTCAAGTTATATTAATGGAGGATTGTAAGTGCATAATTTCACTTAAATAAAACAAATGAAATTTTTATCGAAAAATTCGTTACAGCTTCTGGACGTTATATGGATGATTATTCAAATCGTGACTATGTGTCATGATCATTTAAGGAAAAAATATTTTACACATATGTTCGTAATAAAAATGTTAGGATATTGTCAGACAAAAACACATAAACAAAATGGAAAAATACTATAAGAAGTACCTAAAACACATATATAAAGACATGAAAGGCACATAAAATTATATTACATTAACAACTGGCCTAGGCAGAATATTATAGGATATTCTTATTATTTATTTAATAAAATAGAAAATAAAATAATTAGGAAGAAAACGATCTCACTCCCAATATTTTTCAAAACAGATTAATTGGTATCTTCTTAACAATTTATAATTTAAAGATAATTTTAAAATGAAATACAACAACCTAGATAAAATATAACCAACTGCGATTATTATTCTATTAAAAAAAAACCTATTACTTCCATAATAATCGATATTCAAGTACTTAATTGTGGTCTGTCGCAACCAGACTTGAAATGTCGAATATTAGAATGATAATAAAAGTACGACAATTTTATGACAATATTAGTTAGTAGTAACAAGAAAATCGATATGTAGAAATGACTGCGATTAGCTATAATAATTGCTCAAAACTAATGCACAATATATTTAAACAATACTTATATGTAATAACAAAAATTTGAATATCTTAAATTAAAAGGCATCTAAAAGGCATTCAGCAACTATTGAGTTAGAATAACAGTGCCACTCAATTTGGTCAATATATTGAGTGTGACACCATTATTACACATGGTTTAATAAATTAATATACAAGGATGCCACAGAAATTGTCCATTCATTTGGAAACCCTTAAGAAAGTTAAAATTTAAAGTATGGAATATAATAAATTTCGTGGTCACAAACTTTTTATAACATACTTATTTACAACGATTTTAATGGATTTTCAAACTACTGCAATTTCTAAGAACTGGTCAACTTAAAAACAAATTGTATTATATTTTTTATAAATTGTGTGTGTTTTATTTTATTAAAACAGTGTAAACAGATATTTAGGCATATATAAAGAAAAAACGACGAAAAATTTAAAAGAAATTTAAAATGTCTAAAAGTATGCAAAAAATGTTTAAAGTATCGAATTTAGTGTACATTTTGAACCCACTTTAAAATGTCTAAAAGTAAATTTTTTACAATACATTTTTAGGCATATTTTTGGCACATTTTCAAACGCCTTATATTCATATTTATCGTTGTTTCCAGGTTCATTTCTTATTTTATGCAATAATACATCATAGAATAAGAAAATATGAATTCTACAAGAATGTAGTACAATAATTAGTCTTACGAGATAAACGAAAATCGAGACCGTTTTAGGAATTGGCTGTGAATATATATCTAACGCTTACGTAATTAAGTGATGTTACAGTGCTTATTACTATTTATTATATATTAAATTGTATTTTTAAATGCATATATACATACATATATGTATATAGTTCAATCATTTTCCTTCCGAAGATGATATTTTTTTGGACATCAAAATAGAACCAAAATTTAAACATCTGAATGATTGCAAATGAAGTGACTCAAATATATATTTATAACTGAAATATAGACTGTAAACACAAGGAAACTTGCTAAAAGTAATTGAGGACTATATTTTTTTTAAATAAACTAACTGCATACTTGTAAAATAAAGATAAAAGATAATAATAAAAGGAAAGGACTGCTTTCGTTTTTGTTAACCTCTTTACCCCAGAGCATTATCTGCGAACCACCAACCGTTGAACGGATTTTTCAGTTTGTTCACTATCCAAATTTGATGGACTTGTTTAACCGTCGATGGTTTTTCGGTGTAAGTTTATATTCTTCTTGACAATTGAGTATTTACTAGAATAACGTTAAAACGACTTCCAATTGGCGACCATCGAAAACTCCCGAAATAAACTCTGGAGAATTACATCGAATTAGTCTTTTACGCTGCGCTTTTTGCAAGAGGTATTCTTGATATTTTTTTGCTGCCAACGATCTCCACGCTGAGTCCACACATTCTTGGTCTTTCGAGCAAGATATTCGATAAATATTTCGGCAGCTATGTATAGAAAATATGATGCCATATTTTTTTCGAAAGCCGTTTGCCGACCGCCATATTTAGGTTGGGGAAAAGACTCACGCAAAGGACTTCCTCGCCATATTTAATGCACAGGTTACCTCGTCGCTTAGCCATCAAAGCCTATCCTGGCATTTAACCCCCAGGGGTAAAATGTGTTGGATAGAGGCATGTCTCAACTCTAGATTAATTTCAGCGAAGTGAGGATCCATCCGATATGGACATTTCCTGATATGTGGGCCTCTACTTGCATTCGCCGAACTTCCCATAACTGGCATATCCAGTTTAACATTAACCGGCGCACACTGGGGCATTCTGCCGAAACTCGTTGCAAAAATCACTTTTTGACTTGTTGAAATGAGCCAAACGAATGATACCATTTAATTGGAAATTGATTTAAATGTGAAAACTAAAAAATTTAACGATTTGTTTTGGAATTTATAAAGACGCGCAAAGTTGACACAATTTTGAAAAAAAAAAAAAAATGTGCGAAAATCTTAGTATGTAGGGCCAATTTTGCTATCAATATTTAAGTACATATAATGGTAGTATAGTTAATGTAATTTTTCTCTAATTATCTGATATAATGCCAATAATTTTGTGTCATCAGAAAATTTAATTTGAAATTTCCGATTTTTGTAGAATTTTTTTGAAATGACACCTATTTTTTCCATATTTTTAAACAGAACATAGACTTCTAACTACGATGCCAACGCGTGCCACCTTTTTTAACGACATCAAAAAATCTCTTAAATATTTCTTAATTAATTAAAAAAAAAGTTTTCATGCTACATTTTTGCGCATTGTGAGATATTTGAAGTTTTGCCAAGTTAACTCTGCGTTTTCATCAACCCCCTAAGATATGCAACACTTTTTTTTATTGATTTCATGATTGCTTTTTTTAACGTAACTATAGTTTAATTAAAAACAAGAGTGATTTTGCCAAAAATCGTAATAAATTTATAAGTTAACATTATTCAACGGCTTCTACTTCAATGCTTTGATTATTTAAGTCGTCCTCAACGTTCTCAAATAGAGCCCGCATATCGGGCGAGTAAGTTATTTTTAATTCCGGCATAGCTCGGACATGTTTCATAGAGGAAATTTTTGGATCCGATGACACCAGCAGCATATTAAAAAGATCTTAATTTTGTCGAGACCTTGAAATTTTGCACGTATTTGAGTATCTGTACCTTTTATAATCTTTATTTTTAGCTTCCTGTGCCTCTTCAGATAGCTTGCCAATTGGTGGACACTGATACTCCAGGATATTTTTGCCGTGATCCAGCACCTTGTGCACCTTTGGTGTTAACAATTTATTTGGGTATTTGTCCTTAAGAATGTTGGATGTCTCCGTAGCATACTTGTCAAACTTTTTGGGATCAATTTTTTCTGTGCAGCTTAGCACACTTAACAAAACGTTGACTCTTTTAATGAGTTCATTATACACTCCGATTATACGGGATGTAACTTCAAAGTTGCTAAAGAATTTTCTCGACGTATTTCCGTCATCGGTATTTCCAAAGCCTTGCTTCGGAAGATCTACCAATAGACCCAGTTCAGTTTTAAATTGCTCTTGAATCCTTTTTATCGTATCTTGTTCGTAGTTATTCGTTGGCAATGTGTATGCCAGCTTCAAGAAGAATTCCATGAACCGTTTTTTTTTTTTATATTAATTAAGTAAAATTAAGTAAATAAAGTTAACACTAAAATATGCGTACAATATTTTTTATATTATTATTATTATTATATTATTATTAACAAGGAATATCACCTAAAGAGATATCGCGTTACCGAACGGGTAGAAACTAAAAGGTCTATCCTGGATCTAACAACAACATCCGCGTTGTATCCACCTCACGGGCCGAAGTCTCCTCAAACGGGGGACTTCCAAATAAATTTTACTTCCTGTAGGCAAACAAGATTTATCCTCTAAGGACCTGTTCGCGTTTCCTGTGATTATATGATAGATAGATAAATAAGAACTGCGCCAGTTGTCTGGCAACACTCCGGATGGTCGTGCCGTACTGAATATCGCTGCCAAGTATAAGAGGATCCTCATCACCCCCTGGTGCATATCCATCGTCGGACGGAGCGACGTCGATCCCATACCACCCTGAGCCGCACTGACGGATCGTTGGGTCTGCAAGTCCAATCTCATTCCGATTCATACGGAAACGCCACTGATCGATGTGCTGTTTTGCGTCTCGTTGCCCAAGAGCTGCCTGACTCGGCAAGAACGGTGTTTCCGAATATCATCCTGACGAATCCACACTTTTAGCAGCCATCCGGGACTTTCGTCATGCGGGGTGCGGATATATACCCAACTTGCTTCTAACCGCGCGATTTTTACGTTTTTTACTCTCACTCTCTGCAAAATTTTCTACGAGAAGAACTCTGAGGGATTACATGAAATTAGCTCACTGAATTTTCTTATTTGTATATAGTGTGTCGAAAAGACCAAATAGTATAAATGCTTTGAAAACGATCTGTAAATGTAGAGGAAAATGGGAAACTGAATATGTTGGGGTAATTCAAAATAGCGATTTAGGTCACATTTCAACAGAATAAATGTTTTTGCGCAACACCGATGTTGTTGTTTGGAAAACAAAACGGAATTAACTTGTAAAATAATAAAGAAAAACATAAGAAATATCCGATGTAAGAATTCTTAAAACAAAATCGCTATATAATTGGCTAGTAGCTAGTATGACTCAAGAAAAAAAAACCTTAAAAAGCCATGAAAAGGAGTCACACTGACCAGCTGAAGAAATGCTATCTTCGGCCCACCGAAGTTTGTATACCCTTGCAGATTCCAATTGTGTCAATAATAATCGATCCGGATAAAATGAATTTAAAACATAATACAAAATGAATTACTTTCATATTCATACAAAAAAGTATATCTTTGTCAGTTTTCAACATGTAAAAATACAATTGAGTTTAAAGTAATTCATTTTAAAATAGATAGGGTTAGATTATAAATAATGCAATTGAAATCTGTAAGGGTATACAAACTTAAGCGTGCCAAAGTTAGCTTCCTTTCTTGTTTGATTTTTACAGTTTCACTTTTTTTACATATAAAGTAAAATGTAATTTACCTCCACATTTACCGATCGCTTGTATGACAGCTATATGATATAGTCGTCCGATTTAAATGAAATTCACAACAAAATTTTGAAATAATATAAAAAACTTGTATCTCAAATTGAAGAAAATAATGTTGAAAACTGACAAAGTTTAATTTCTGACTGAATTATAATAGCCTGCAAGGGTATAACAAGTAAAATTAAAATGTTAAAATCCATGTTAATTTCACTTTATTAAATTGAGTACGAATGGGATATTGGAATACAATTTGTGTATGTATGTATTCGCGCATATGCATATATATGTAGCTGAAGGTATATAATCGGAGACACCATTGCCTACCTTAAAGAGCAATGTTTAAGTTTTAATTTGATTCCATGTAGAACATTTTATTCCTTCACCTTTTTGTTTTACAGCTGTTTAAAAGTGTCAAAAACAACGCATGTTGCTCGAAAACTAGAGCTTAATGGATAATTTCATTGTCAGATTCGGATTCTACAGCAAAAATCTTATAAGAATATTTTAGTCAACATGAAGTTGTTGAAATTTTGTCGGCCCGCAACATTTAGTTCGTTTGCAACATTTGTTTTTTTCTAGTACCCGCGAAAACGGCGAAGCAAAAAGTTGTTCCTTTTTTTTGCTGCCATATTTTATATGGAATTTGGCAGCTTTAAAAATAATTACAGCGATTTTCTAATGTTAGTACCAGGCTTTAAAATCGCATCAGCGATACATTTATTGCGGGTAGTCTGACCAGTTGTATATTATTCACCAGAAATCCAGAAATTTCTCACGAAACCCCGAGGGCTGTCGAATTCGTCATATGAGGAACTATATACTATATAACAATTCCTCATAGCTTCGTATGAAGATTCCCCAGGGATTCCTTGCCTATTCCCTGTACGTCGCACAGTAGCACCTCTAAAACAAATGCCGTTGCAAAAATAAAAAAAAGTCGATGTAGCAAAAACGGTTTTATCCATACATAATCGACAGAAAATTTTACAAAGACTGAGAATCTGCAACAAAATTAATTTTAGGATTTTTATTTGTAGAGTAATGAGCATTCAAAGTTGAAAAATGTTTCCATTTCTGCATCATACAAAATAATTACAATTTTTCGACTTTCAGGTAATATTACCCAAAAATAAGCAACTTATCGGAATTTTTTCTTTAAATAATAGATACATTCATAAACTAAGCTGAAAAAACGGCAGTTGGGTTTTGGGCTTGCACAAATAAATCGCTATCAGCCAGGTGTACTTTTTTTCACTTTTTCCTGACTAAAGTAGTGTATTGTAACGGAACTGCTTTTTTTCTGGGCAACGCCGCACACTGGGGCATTCTGCCGAAACTCGTTGCAAAAATCACTTTTTGACTTGTTGAAATGAGCCAAACGAATGATACCATTTAATTGGAAATTGATTCTATTTTTTAAATGTGAAAACTAAAAAATTTTACGATTTTTTTTTTAATTTATAGAGACGCGCAAAGTTGACACAATTTTGACAAAAAAAAAATATGTGCGAAAAACTTAGTATGTAGGGCAAATTTGACTATCAATATTTAAGTAACTATAATGGTAGTGTGGTTAATGTAATTTTTCCCCAATTATCTGATATAATGCCAATAATTTTGTGTCATCAGAAAATTAATTTTAAAATTTCAGATTCTTGTAGAATTTTTTTGAAATGACACCTAATTTTACCATATTTTTAAACAGAACATAGACTTCTAACTACGATGCCAGCGCGTGCCACCTTTCTTGACGACATCAAAAAATCTCTTTAATATTTCTTAATTAATTAAAAAAAAGTTTTCTTGCTACATTTTTGCGCATTGCGAGATATTTGAAGTTTTTCCAAGTTAACTATGCGTTTTCATCCGCCCCCTAAGATATGCAACACTTTTTTTATTGATTTCATGTTTGATTTTTTTTAACGTAACTATAGTTTAATTAAAAACAAGAGTGATTTTGCCAAAAATCGTAATAAATTTATTAGTTAACATTATTCAACGTAGAAGCCGTTGAATAAATGCTTTGATTATTTACGTCGTCCTCAACGTTCTCAAATAGAGCCCCCATATCGGGCGAGAAAGTTATTTTTAATTCCGACATAGCTCGGACATGTTTCATAGAGGAAATTTTTGGATCCGATGACACCAGCAGCATATTAAAATGATCTTCATTTTATCGAGAACTTGAAATTTTGCACCTATTTGAGTATCTGTACCTTTTATAATCTTTATTTTTAGCTTCCTGTGCCTCTTTAGATAGCTCGCCAATTGGTAGACACTGATACTCCAGGATATTTTTGCCGTGATCCAGCACCGTTGGTGTTAACAATTTATTTGGGTATTTGTCCTTAAGAATGTTGGATGTCTCCGTAGCATACTTGCCAAACTTTTTGGGGATCAATTTTTTCTGTGCAGCTTAGCACACTTAACAAAACGTTGACTCTTTTAATGAGTTCATTATCGACTCCGATTATACGGGAGGTAACTTTAAAGTTGCTAAAGAATTTTCTCGACGTATTTCCGTCATCGGTATTTCCAAAGCCTTGCTACGGAAGATCTACCAATAGACCCAGTTCAGTTTTTAATTTCTCTTGAATTTTTTTCTTCGTATCTGGTTCGTAGTTATTCGTTGGCAATGTGTATGCCAGCTTCAAGAAGAATTTCATGAACCGTTTGCGTCAAACTGAGAGTTTTTTTCTGTGTTTAACGCCGCATATTTTTAATTTGACTTCGAAATTAATAAAACTTTTAACATTTTTCTATTCGTTAATCAATTTTATCTAATCTAAACTATTGTAGCAAACTTTTTTATGAACCTAAATAATTTTCCTTGACCAAAATGTAGAAAACCACAAAATTCATCAAAAAGTTTGAAAATATTTTTTTTTTTTTTTTTTTTAGCTTAATTAAACTATTTTTTTTATATTAATTAAGTAAAATTAAGTAAATAATATTAACATTAAAATATGCGTAAAATTTTTTTTTATATTTTTATTTTTA
>VNJS01018200.1:0-10023 GCA_008042575.1 Drosophila watanabei | reverse complement strand
CCGAGGGAGCGCCGTCCGGGACCGGCAGCAAATTTTTGGGCGTTCGTCGGCCTTTCGTGCCGTGGCAGTGGAACGGGAGCTTCTGTCCGCGCTCCTTGTAGCGCCGGTTCCTGCTAAAATTTAGAATTATTAATTGTCCAATTTTTGCCGGCGAAATCGCCGAAACTCCGACTTCTTTGAGGTATTAGTGGCAGCCTTGGCGCAACCGCATCCCTGGTTAGAGTCACGGCTTTGCCGGGAATAGGTCCCAGCGGAACATACAAGCACCTGCCATCGTTAGTAATAGTGTCCTGCCATGTTAGTTGTAAGAATCTAGAAATGTATGTAAACGAATAAATTTAAAAATGAAGATTGAGTAGAAACATGTCACGTAGTTCTCTGGCCAGGGTAAAATCTCAGTCGGGAGAAAGAAAATTTCTATAGAAGGGTGGAACCTGTAGTAGGAATTTGTACGGGGGTAGCGATATGCCTAGAAACGAGGTGCTAACAATGCGTCGCAGAGCGAGATGATCAGGGACATAGACCTCGGATTCTAGGAGGTTGGAGCGCCACCTGGTGTCCGTGGTCGCGAACTAGGTCTAGTGCGGGGAAATATGACCAGCGCCACCTATGAGCCGCTATCGCAGACTAGCGGTCGTGCGAGGAATTTGGCCAGCGCCACCTATGGGTCGCGAACGCAAACTAGATTGCGTACGGAGAACTCGGGTGCCGGGAAATGGACCTCGGACATGGGGTGGATGCGGCCGTTGCACCCGCGGATCCCGGCCGTGAGTGTCTCCGGCTGGACTCGGAGGCTAATGTCGGGTATGCTCGGCCACTACGGGGGAGGACTACTCCGGATGGACGCGGAGGCCACGGGTCGTTATGCTCCGGCTGGACTCGGAGCCTACGGGGGTTTAATGCGCCGGCTGGACTCGGGGCCTACGGGGATCTAATACTCCGGATGGACTCGGAGTCTACGGGGATTTAATACTCCGGATGGACTCGGAGCCTACTGGGATTTAACACTCCGGATGGGCGCGGAGCCTACGGGGATTTAATACTCCGGATGGGCGCGGAGTCTACGGGGAATTAATACTCCGGATGAGCGCGGAGCCTACGGGATTTAATACTCCGGATGGAATCGGAGTCTACGGGGGATCAAAAACTACGAGCAAGCATGCAGAGGGGAGGATGAGGGTGCTCGGCCAAGATGCGACTCGTGGATGAGAAACCAAGTACGAGCCGCGAACCTGAGCCGAAAAGTGGGAAGAGGAAGACGGAAGGAGGATCCGGATGCAAAAGAATACGCAAGGGGAGTTTTATGTATGTGTGTGTATGTAATTTTATTGTATAATGAGAGGGGCCCTGGCTGCTGCCCTCACAGTGGATATATATATTTATTCTTACGTGGAATCCCTTCGGCACGCGGGCCGGGGCTGCTCGAGGCAGCAGGTGTGCGTGGCAAAAGGAGGCGGCGGGGTACGGCTCGGTGCAACGGGCGCGGCAGGCACGTGCGTGTGTGTGCGCGGGTGTGGGCGCAGGTGTGTGTGTGCGGGTGCGGACGTGCGTGTGTGCGGGCGATCGCGTCGCGATGTGGCACTGGGTACGGCGGGTAGGTGCGCGTGCGTGCGTGTGTGTGTTTGCGTCCCGAGAAGTCTCACCGCATGGCTGCGTGGACTTCGATGCTGCGCGGCGGAGCGATCGAAAACACGTCTTTTCTCGGCGAGGCGTCAAAACGGAAGAAAAGCCCCTAGATGAGACTTCTGCGGACCACCGCACGTGTCTCTGAGGGTCTTTCTTTTTTTTTATTTTTAATTGTATATAGTTTATTTCTTCCTATATGTATAACAATAACAGAACATAAAGTCAACGTTTAGCAGGCAGATGGCCCGCATTGTTTGGCCGCGGCGTCCCGGCGGAGCGATCGAGCTCGGGTCCGATCTCGGCGAGTTGTAAAACGGAAGAGGAAGAGTGAAAAAATCAGAGATCGCACTTCAGTAACGCGTGGCGTTCGCTGAACTAGTTCGCCGCTATCGATTGGCCTATCGGTCGCAGCCGCTTAAATAATAATAGCTAGTTTTAAGTAGGGTTTTCTTCAGTTTTTCTATTTAATTTCAAAAATAACAGGGGGACTCCGTGTACTAACTTATCTTAGATATATATATAAAAAGGAACATGTTATGAGAAGTCTTAATACTAATTTTATCAGAGTTACTCCGGCGGCTGCTTGGCACGAAATTTGTGCGGCGTGAGAGGGGTGATGCCCGACAACAAGCCGGAGGCATCACAGGATGGGTGGGAGCGCCGTGGCGGAAACATCGATGCCACCAATTTGTCCCAGTTCGCGTCCAGCAAAAGTTGTTTGTTTATTTTATAATGTAGTGGGTTCTTAGTGATGTGAGTTTTGTGTAGTTCCAAAACGTCCGAAATATGGGTATTTCTTATTGAGCGGACTTCTGGCATTGGGTCGAACCCGCCCTGGGCGTCCATGAGCTAGCCCGGCGATGCCCAGCAGAAGCAGTTCCGTTACAGAGCCTACCCTATTTATAGCTTGTAATAAAAGATGTTTAATAGAAATAGGGTTAAAGTACAAAAAAAAATTTTTTTAAATATAATACGTCGATTGGTACAATCGAAAATATTGTTCGTTTGGACTAACACTAACGAAAACATCGAGTGGGACTACTATCGATGTTTTTAAAGATCTACAGGCCTGTTTGTAGCGCTTGTGGCAAACTTGGCTAGCGCCACCTATTGTAAAATATGTTAGTCAGCGCCATCTGCATATCAGATAGCTGAACTTGGTCAGGGCGTAAGAGATACTGACAGTGGCAAAGGTCTCGGAGTGAAAAAGGCAACAGTGGCTGCTGTCATTTCTCCGGATAAGCGGTCCAGCGAAAGCCGAGTCGGGCCCGAAGGAGGTCCAATGGCGATCGTTCAGCACCTTTCGTTCTTTCTGATTTTTGCGGTCCCAGAGGAGTCTGAATTTTTCTCCATCAGCTTGCAGCCCAAAGAAATGGAATAATAAAATTTGAACCTCGACCTGGCACCGGCAGCGGAAACATACCGCAAGTCGGAGGCTGGGATCGGCCAAACCTCGCGGGAAGAGTTGCGGGCCGGGCTGCTGGAAATGATGAAGATGATGAACCAGGTGCTGAGGCCGTCAGATACTTACCAACAGGATCCAGAGGTGATCCCGGTCCAGCAGCAGCCGCCGCTTCACAGCAACAGCCACATCCAGCAGCACGGCAGCAGCAGCCTCTTCCAGCAAGACGACCGCAGCAGCCGCCTCCCATGAGGCGATCGATGGAGGCACTCCAGGGCGTTCGCGGAGCGGTACCCCGGAGCGGTACCCCGGAGCTTCCCGACGGCCAGTGGACCAGCAACAAGGGCACCTCCACAGGTTCCACCTAAGCCGCCCAGGAGGATACCGGATCTCTACAGGACGTGCAGCAGCAGCCCAGGTGAGTCCACGGAGGCTGGGGAGAGTGGAGCGCTGGAACGTCTCGTTCAGTGGCGAGGACGAGAGGAACCATGTCGAGGGCTGTCTTTTCCGGTTGGAGTACCTCCAGAGACAAACTCGCTGTTCGTGGTCCGAAGTTTTGCGTAACTTCCATACGTTGCTGTCGGGGCGGGCTCTGGAGTGGTACTGGATGCACGTGCAGCAGCACCGTCTTGACAACTGGAACCAACTACGCCGAGCTTTGCTGGACAGGTTTCAGAGCCACGAGACGGAGCACCAGCGGATGCATCTGCTGTTGCAGCGGGAGCAGCAACACGGAGAGAGCGTAGACGATTACCTGCACGCCATGCAGACCCTGGCTTCTCGCCTAAAAAAGCCAATGTCAGAGCGGCATTTGGTAAAGGTTATGATGAAGGCTTTGAGAGAGGGTATCGCGTGCTTTGTTTACGCAATGGAGCTACTCACGGTGGATGAGATGCGGCAGAAAAGCATTGAGGTGGAGCGTATCTTCGGACGCAGAAGTCGAGCCCAATTCCCTCCATCGACGCGCTACCAAGGCGAGGTGAGGAACTGAGCCAGCGAGGCAAGTGTTCTGAAACCAGCAGATGAGGAAGACAACCCTGTGGAAGTGGAGGAAGTCCGGGACAGACCAAGGAATACCAAGCCGGCTGCTGGAATTGCGGAGCCATGGACCATGGTTTCCGAGACTGCAAGCAGGAGCTGACGAAGTCTACTGTTTCCGGTGTGGAAAGGCCGACACCGTCGCGCCAAAATGTCCGAACTGCGCGGGAAACGGGCTGCTGGGCGTTGTGAGAGCTGGAGAAACTTGTCCAGCTGAGAGTCCCGTGAGGAACTAAGAGAGCCGGAAGTTAAATCAGTAATTCGTAGGGATAATAATAAAGATACGTTAAGATACTTACAGTATGATGAGCGCATGCGACGATATTTGGAGATAAGGAGCCGGATTTTCGAGCAACATCAGCTGAGTGGCATGGTTTCCCGAACGGTGCGGAAATCTCGAGATCGCTTTCAAAAACGGCGGGAGAAACGCAGAGAAGTCGTTGCAGCTGTCAAGCGAGGCGGCATCCAGGACCCCAGACCCTTCGCCGAAATCAAACTCGTCATCCAGGAGAGGGTGCGGAAGAGTCTGGAGACATCATACGATCGCAGTCGTCAGCGATATGACCAGAGAGCCAGAGTGTTCGTCGCGAAGCCAGGTCAAGAGGTGTATCGCCGGAACTTCGTCCTCAGTGACTTTGGAAAGCAGTTTAACGCCAAGTTTGCCAGGAAGTTCGTCAGAGTCAGAGTGGTGAAGGCCGTGGGCAACAACGCGTATGAGCTGGAGGACATGCAAGGCCAGAGTCTGGGCGTTTACCACGCCAAAGATATCCGCATCTAATCTGGAGTGGAGGACACACAGAGTAAACGAGGACTAAAACCGGAAGACTGCAAATACTTCCCGTAAAGCGTGGGCCCCACGTTGGTCACCGAACGGAACTGCGCTGGAGATCTCGTATCCAAATGCTATCAATCATCTTGTCCTTGGGTCCTTGGGACTATCGATATATTGATAGGGGAGGATCAGTAGGATCAGAGGGCGGGGATTCAAATGAGCGAACCGGTAAGATCTAACGGGTAGGGACTTAAGAGAAAGGGCTTTTATCCTTGACCTCGGCCGTTGCACTGAGGAAACGGTTTTTGAGTCGGAACTTGGAAACGGACCGAGGCTATATAGGGAGGTGTAGGCAAAAGAAAAAAATAACAGTAACAGCAAGCTGTGAGGAACCTGCCTGCTCCCCACAAATAAATATGTAAATACATAATAATATAGCAATATAAATAATAGGGAATCATAATGTAAACAATAGGAAAATAGCATTTAATAATGTAAATAGATTTAGCTAAATATAAATTGATTTAAGGCTTTGCAAAGCCCAATACGATAGTTAAGCTAAGCCACACCAAACTACCATCGCTAGTTAACAAGCTCAACGCACACGGACACACGCACACAAGCCTAACAACGAAACTCACCACGAGCAGCGGTCACATGACAGCAGAAGTATGTAGGAGTGAGCGAGAAAGGACGCGATCACGCCATACAATCAAACCCCGGAAATTGGCACGCGCCCTAAGGAAAGAGCGAGAGGAAACGAGATTCAAGAAACTTCGAGAAGTTCTCGAAGCGAGGCCACGAGAACTTGGCAGTGGAAAAAAACCAGGAGAGAAGTGAAAAAGACGTGGAGCGAGCCTGACGTGGATCGGTGCAAAACCACGGAGTGGCGAGTGCCACTCCACATGGAGCAAGCGGAGAAAAGCAGAACAGAACAGAAGTCGAGTTTAGGAACCACCAGCAGGCCATCGGGCCTCCAACTCAAGGAAGCCAACTAAGGAGAAACCCAGCCGTCGAGTGACGGCTGACGCAGACCACCCGGACCAGCCGGAGCGAAGACATCGAGGGACTTGTGCCGGCCCAGGACCAGCGGCGGAGCACCCAGCAGACAGTCGTGTGCCTGTATGTGTGTGTGCGAAGTGAGACGGGTGAGTGTTGCAAGTGAAACCGCAACGAGTGGCCAGCAGGGAGGTTCGGCCAACATGGCCAAGTGCAAATCAAATCTCGGCGGGACTCGATGCGGTATCGCCAGAATGTAACCCTAACCTCAAACTTTGCGCAAGCCCATTTGTAACCAACCTTAACCTCGCGAATTGAATATTAAAACTGCAAAATACATAGAAATACTCTGAGAAAAATACATGTATAATAAAAAAATTCAAAAATATTTAAAAATGAAGATTAATTAAATTCTGTTTACCACCCGACTAATATATCACGATGAACCAAGATTTTTACATCCAGAAAACTTGTACGGGGCCAGGCTCAGCCCGCCGCATAACTTGGGCCGACAGCGAGTGCTGACGGCAGAACTTGCCATCCAGGGTGACGACCTTCTCGGCGAGTGCCGGTTGGGATTCCACCTGGCAGATGCATAGTTTCTAACGGGTAGAAAACGTCCCGTAATCGATCCCTCTCGGTCTCCTCACAGCGAGTGCCGTGAGCCAGACCCAATACGCGCTACCGTGGATCCCCTTCGCTATTTTGCTTATATCAAAATAGAGTTCTCCTGCTTGGTAACCCGTCACGTCAGCCCACCGTTCATCGAAGACCCATTGTCCTATCTTTATAAATTTTCTGTAAAGAGATCCTGGCGTGACTGAGCTTCACCCCAGCCTAAGAACTACTTCACAGATGGCGCCCGAGCAGGGACTTGGAGCTAACGAATTTTAGATGAAATATATCTGGCCTAAAGACCCATTTGGTTGCCTTGAGATAGGAAAATTTTTGGTTCAGCCATACAAAAAGCGATTTTTTCCAAGTTAGTACGCTAGGAGAGGTATATATCGAGGGACATGAGATTCTAAAACGAGAATTAAAGTATATATATATGTGCGCGACGAATCGCACGTGTATAACCTAGAAGACCAGCGACTTAGACATTTAACCGAGAGACATATGTTCGGGAGAACTTTTCGAAAATAAAAGTATACCCATTTCTTCGGGAGAACCTGTACTAAAGTATACCAAAAACGAGGCGGAGAACTTTGTATCAGGTATACCCAAGCATAGCCATAAGCACGTGGCACATTCGGGAGAACTTCTACTAAAGTAAACCCAAAAAGAGGCGGAGAACTTAGTAGCAAGTAGACCCATACAAATATAGATTAAGCGAGAGACGCATTCGGGAGAACTTTTTTTTCAAGTATACCCACGCACGTAAAATACATATATAAGCAAAGCACGAACATAACCTAAAACACGATGTTACCAGAAAGAAAAGTTCACGTGATCAGCATACCGCGTGAGCCACACATACAAGTATAAGCCAGTAAGCATAGCAAAGAGAGAGAGAGAGAGGAAGGGTCCTCTATAGGTGAACCAAATCAGGTCGCGAGATTTTAAAAGCACGAGGCAGGGCGAAGCTAACCTATACTCCCCAAAGCGCAGCCATCTTGTTTCACACTCATCGTTATCTGCTCCCACACATAGCAATCGACCACGAGTACAGTCAACAGAATCATATTCGAGAATTCAAACACAATCGTCGCCGAGTCAATGCGTTTTTTTTATTTTGAGCAGAGTTTTTGCAATCAACGTCGAGCAATTTTACATCATCGCCTTAAGCCTTATTTACCAGTCGGTCCTTTAAAGCTTTCTGCAAACAAGTGGGAATGGAGATCCACGCCGCCACCAGCCACCTCTGAGCCGCCACCGAGTCCACCAGCAGTCTCTGAGCCGCCATCCAGGCCTAACGCGGCGCTCAAGCTGCCAACCGCGGCGCACCAAGACGCCCCAGCCGCCAACCATGGCGCCCCAGCCGCCAACCATGGCGCCCCAGCCGCCAACCACGGCCGGCAAGCCGCCTACCGCGGCGCTCAAGCCGCCCACCGCGGCGCCACAGCCACCAACCACGGCTGGCAAGCCGCCCACCGTGGCGCCCCAGCCGCCGACCTTGGCCCGCAAGCCGCCATCGAGGCCCTACGCCGCCTCCAGCTCGCCATCAAGGACTACCGCGGCTCTGCAGCCGCCGCACAGGCCTACCATGGCCCACCGGTCGTTGCCCAGGTCTACCGCGGCCTTACAGCCGCCGTCCAGACCTACCACGGCCCACCGGTCGCCGCCAAGGCCTACCGCGGCCTCACAACCGCCGTCCAGGCCACCAGCAGCAGCACCGAAGCCGTCGCCGGTACCCGCAGCGTCCCCACCTCCGAGACGCCTGTCACCCGCAGATGATTGGGTGCGACCGTCGAAGCATTGGCGCATCCAAGGAGACGGGGACCACCTCCCATGATCGCTGGTGAACCATTTACACCGCGAGGAAGATGCGGAGCGGAGATCGACGCGGAAATTTTTATTTCACGCCGGAGACGTGGAAATCCGCGTTCAGGTTACTAAAAGTAACAGGGTAACGGTTTCGTTGCGCCCCCCGAAGAAAGAGGGGAATGTGAGGAACCTGCCGGCTCCCCACAAATAAATTTTTAAATACATAATAATATAGAAATATAAATAATGGGGAATCATAATGTAAACAATAGGAAAATAGCATTTAATAATGCAAATAAATTTAGCTAAATATAAATTGATTTAAGGCTTTGCAAAGCCCAATACGATAGTTAAGCTAAGCCACACCAAACTACCAACGCTAGTTAAAAAGCTCAACGCACACGGACACACGCACACAAGCCTTACAACGAAACTCACCACGAGCAGCGGTCACATGACAGCAGAAGTATGTAGGAGTGAGCGAGAAAGGACGCGATCACGCCATACAATCAAACCCCGGAAATTGGCACGCGCCCTAAGGAAAGAGCGAGAGGAAACGAGATCCAAGAAACTTCGAGAAGTTCTCGAAGCGAGGCCACGAGAACTTGGCAGTGGAAAAAACCAGGAGAGAAGTGAAAAAGACGTGGAGCGAGCCTAACGTGGATCGGTGCAAAACCACGGAGTGGCGAGTGCCACTCCACATGGAGCAAGCGGAGAAAAGCAGAACAGAACAGAAGTTGAAGCCAACTAAGGAGAAACCCAGCCGTCGATTTACGCCTGACGCAGACCAGCCGGACCAGCCGGAGCGAAGACATCGAGGGACTTGTGCCGGCCCAGGACCAGCGGCGAAGCACCCAGCAGACAGGCGTGTGCCTGTATGTGTGTGTGCGGAGTGAGACGGGTGAGTGTGGCAAGTGAAAGCGCAACGAGTGGCCAGCAGGGAGGTTCGGCCAACATGGCCAAGTGCAAATCAAATCTCGGCGGGACTCGATGCGGTATCGCCAGAATGTAACCCTAACCTCAAACTTTGCGCAAGCCCATTTGTAACCAACCTTAACCTCGCGAATTGAATATGAAAACTTCACAATACATAGAAATACTCTGAGAAAAGTACATGTATAATAAAAAAATACAAAAATATTTAAAAATGAAGATTAATTAAATTCTGTTTACCACCCGTTTAAAATACCGAGGCCCACCCATATCACGATGAACCAAGATTTTTTCATCCAGAAAACTTGTACGGGGCCAGGCTCAGCCCGCCGCATAACTTGGGCCGACAGCGAGTGCTGACGGCAGAACTTGCCATCCAGGGTGACGACCTTCTCGGCGAGTGCCGGTTGGGATTCCACCTGGCAGATGCATAGTTTCTAACGGGTAGAAAACGTCCCGTAATCGATCCCTCTCGGTCTCCTCACGGCGAGTGCCGTGAGCCAGACCCAATACGCGCTACCGCGGATCCCCTTCGCTATTTTGCTTATATCAAAATAGAGTTTTCCTGCTTGGTAACCCGTCACGTCAGCCCACCGTTCATCGAAGACCCATTGTTCTATCTTTATAAATTTTCTGTAAAGAGATACTGGCGTGACTGAGCTTCACCCCAGCCTAAGAACTACTTCACAAAGCATACAAAACGGTAGCAGCAAGTGGTTTAAAGTTGTACAAAGAAAAATTAAAACGTGAGTGCGGGAAAAGAAAAGAAGAAAAGGTGGAGAACAATTAATGAAAAAAATAATTTTCCTTACAGCGTGGCCGTGAC
>VNJS01018197.1:0-13535 GCA_008042575.1 Drosophila watanabei | reverse complement strand
ATGCTGATCAAGAATATATATACTTTATAGGGTCGGAGATGACTCCTTCACTGCGTTGCAAACTTCTGACTGAAATTATAATACCCTGCAAGGGTATAATAATGAATTTTCGTTCAAAATTTGCTAACGGGCTCGTACACATATAGACACAAACCTTACTTACACTTATGCATTGTGTACACATTAAATGAAATCTAAAAATAGAAAAAAATACCTGTCTCCCTTTTTCCCCTTGCTAACAAGCGTATGGCAGGCAAAGCAGGCTTGGCCTAGTGGCATAGTAGATGCCCTCTCTATATAGTTCTATACTCTTTAATTAAAGTTAACAAGAAAGTAAGCTAACTTCGTCACGCCGAAGTTTGTATACCCTTGCAGATTACGATTGTATCAATTATAATCTATCCCAATCTAATAAAATATGAATTACTTTCGTATTTACATCAAAATTCTGAAATAATATAAAATGCTTGTATCTCAAAGCAGAAAAAGTTATGTTGAAAACTGAAGAAGGTATAATTTTTTTTCTAAAAATTTCCTGACTATTCCTATGGCAGCTATATGATATAGTAGTCCGATTTTTATAAAACTAAATCTGAAAATCTAGAATAATATTTAAAGCTCATAACCGAGAATTGATCAAGATATATTAAAAAACAGTGAAGTTATAACTTTTTTTCTACAAATTTACGAATCGTTTGTATGGCAGCTATATGATATAGTCGTCCGATCTGGCCCGTTCCGACTTATGTACGAGTGAGAGTATATAGAAAACCATCTGCAAAGTTTCATTCAGATAGCTTCAAAACGGAATTACTAGTTTGCGTAGAAACGGACAGACAGACAGACGGACATGGCTAGATCGACTCGGCTGTTGATGCTGATCAAGAATATATATACTTTATAGGGTCGGAGATGACTCCTTCACTGCGTTGCAAACTTCTGACTGAAATTATAATACCCTGCAAGGGTATAATAAAATAAAAAAACGAAGATCTGAAAACGGGATAAAGATCCGAGGATTGGCGACCGACCCAGGAGCAACAAAAACCAGCGAGGACGGGAAGCCGGATCTAGATAACCCAGTGTTGAGTGGTCGTGGTCCGGACGTGAAGCTCTAACCCAATGGCTCTCATATTCAGACTCGACCAGACACAGTCCTCGCAGGACGAGATTGGCCAGGTCATAAGTCTGGCCTGGCCCAGTTTTTCCGATTTTGCTTCATTGAGGAACGTAGAGGTTCTATGTTCGCCGTAACCCCGACGGCAACAAGATCCAAATTTTATTTGGAGGCATTGTTTTTTTTTCTGGAGGCAACTTTTTTTGTGTGCCAAAAGAAAAACTTTGTCGTCGTGGAAGACCGACACGCCTCCCGAGTGGCGGCACCGGGAGCCAGGAGGCTTCAGAAAGATTTTTTTGTTGTTGTTTTAGGTTCACTTTTAACGTATGGTTATTTTTTGTGAATATTTATATGTCGAGTCTTTTATAAACAAATATTAAATTTATTTATTTATTTATTCGCAACGAATATTACTCAATATTTTATGTATACATATATTTTTTATTTATTCCATATTCGATATTTCGTCCATCTTATTTTATCCATCTTTATATATTGATCCATATTTATTTATTTATGTTGATTTATATTCTTGTCATATTTATTTTTTTTATGTCTGCGCACAAACAATTGTTTTTGTTGGTGAATTTTAGTGTTTATTTATTTCTTTTTGAATGCATATTCTTCCCGCAAACATGGCATAAAGAATATAAAGACTTTAAAATATGAATGCTAACATAAATATAAGCTAAAAATCGAAATCATGAGTATGGAGTAGAGTTTTAATTTGGGAGGAAGAAATTAAACCGGGGAGAATAATGGGTAAATTCGTGTGTGTGTATTTGTATAGGGGCAGCTGTGAATGAAAATAACATGCGAACTGACTGTCCAGTCCATCAGGAGGAGTTGGAATTGGTTTTGTGAGTTTGAAGGTAAACCTTGCATGTTAGAGGGTTGTCAAACGTCGACTATGGATGTTTATTGTTACGTGTGTGGCGGGCAAGGGTTAGGGAGCCCACGGCCCGATGACAGAGCTAACCGAAGCTAGCCCAAGATGGCACGCAGGTCTTTTCAGGGACATAACACCCTATACAAGGTCTGTTTGTTCAAAATTTAAAGATATATTTAAAATATAAAAATTTCATAGAAAACATCGTCGATGTATCAATGAGACATCGGTAAAACATCGATGGATTTTGAAAAACATCGATCTGTCCTTTTTCTGCACCTCTAGACTTTAATAATCGATAATAAATTCAGTCAGCTTGATGTTGATGCTACTTACCTCTTTTGCAGGCCATATCGCATCTTACTGCTAACCATCCGTTCTTAGTAAGAATGGCCCTTAAGACGTTGCTTGCGAGTACGAAATCAGAGCCGATCGTTCGGACCACCGTTAAGGAGTTTATGTTCGGTTACCCTTCAGCACTTGCCACATTAGGCAATACCTTTCTTCCAAACTGGATATCTTTTGAAAAGGTGGGTCTTATTGACCGTATGTATGATTTTAGTACGGATTACGAGACGTTCTACACGGGAGTGTCAAATCCGTCGTTGTCGGGGCTTTATGCGACCTATCGCGGAAAAAAAACCCTTCCGCAATGGAAGGGCAATCATTGCAATGACATTGAGTACGCTTCGGATGGCACAAAGTTTAAAAGCTTCATTCAACCCAACGAGACTGTAAAATTCTTTAGAAAGAGCATGTGTAGACCAATCAACTTGGTGAGTGTAAGACGGTCCGCAGAAATTATTGTGTTTCTAACACTCATTTATTTTTACAGTACCGGGTTGGAGAAGAAAAAATTTATGGCAGCCTTAAAGGTTTCGACTACGTCTTTGAGGATAATGCTTTTGATAATGGTGTTAGCAATGAGGCTAACAAATGCTTCTGTCGGAAAGGTAAGTCTAATTTGTTTGTCATAATATTTTTCCTTATCGATCGATATGCCATAATCTTTATATTACTAGCTGAAATTTTAAGAGAATAAAAACTAATTTAAGTAACGTCGAAAGTTAATACAATATTGATTTCCTTTTCCCCTTTTTATTTTTTCTGGCCAATTTTTAGTGCAAATAAGACATTTTTTTCCAAAAATACAACAAAAATTTCGGGAACCTTTAGGGGTGAAAACACATTTCTAGGAATGAATTCTGTTTGGTTTTTTGCTTTTCAGAAACCATTTTCGTGAATTTTTTGACACCGAAAAGCCTAACAATTCGCCATAAAAACGGATCCAAAGGCGATTTGCCCTAAACTTAAGAAAAATTTGATGTATATTTAGGAAAGAATCTTTCTCAAATCTAGGGCGATTTTTCTTGAACATAGAAAAATTTGCTTATTTTTAGAGCGATTTGATAAATTATCGATGTTACTATCGATTATTGCGATGTTTTTTAAAACGGCGATACATCAATACATCGATGTTTTTCCATCTCTATTGGAGGGCAAATTGTTGTGTATTTTTTATATTTATTAATGGCGCAGTTGAAAACCATCAACCATTGAAAATTGTTTTTTTTAATTTTGTAATTGAAGGATAATTTTGTATTAATTAAGAAAAACTATAGTTACTTTTAGAGTGAGTAACTATGCTATACTTGCTACATATGTAGTAGCACATGTGTACATATCTAAGTCATGGCTTGCAACCGTCACTTCATGCTGGGGATGTTAGGACCAGTTGGGAACTATAAGCGCGTGTGCGACATTTTTCGGCATGAATTTTCGCCATGGTTTTACGAAAAATCGCCCGCAGGTTTAGACAGAAATTAAACGAAGCAAATCAGAAAACCTTGCCCTAAATTGAAGGAAAAAAGGAAAAATAACCATAAAAAATTTTATTTAAGGTGGCTTTCCTTGTTTTATTGGTGCCTTGTCTTCAATTCAAGGAAGCCCTTTCTTAATACTAAAAAACTTTTTATAGATTTAGGGCGATTATTTTTTAGGGCGATTTTTCCTAAATATAGAAAAATATTTTTATGAGTGTACACTTATTCGAATAAACTTTACTGCGACAATCTGCCTTTTCAGAAAACCGAGAAAAAAAATTAAAAAAAAGTACAATTTTTTTTGGCAGATCCGCGTAAGCCCTTAAAGCACCTTTTAAAAGGTAATTTAAATTGAAAGATGACCGATTTAGTGTCGCTAACTAACTAACACCAGTAGGTTAACAGGTATGTCGTAAATAGCTTTTTTTTTTTAACTACAGCGGAATCTTGGAAAGCCCATTAAGTTATTATTAGTTAGTTGGAAACATTTTAATCAATTGCAAGCTTAAAACATATTCGCGTCTCTAAAAAGAAAATATGACTTATACGATAATCTGCTACTTTTTATAGCCTTGCAGGGTATTATATTTTCAGTCAGAAGTTTGCAACGCAGTGAAGGAGGCATTTTTGACCCTATAAAGTATATATATTCCTGATCAGCATCAACAGCCGAGGCGATCTAGCCATGTCCGGCTGTCCGTCTGTCTGTCTGTCTGTCCGTCTGTTTGTCTGTCCGTTTCTATGCAAACTAGTCTCTCAGTTTTAAAGCTATCTGAATGAAACTTCTAGTCTAGTCTTCTATATATTCTCACTCGTATATATGTCGGAACGAGTCGCTTCGGTCAACTATATCATTTAGCTGCCATACAAACAATCCGTAAATTTTTTGAAAAAAAATTATAACTTCACGGTTTTTTAACATATCTGAATCAACTCTCGGTTATAAGCTATATACATATATTGTTCTAAATTTTCGGATTTAATCTAATAAAAATCGGACTACTATATCGTATAGCTGCCATAGGAACGGTCGGGAAATTTTTAGAAGAAAAATTATAGCTTTGTCAGTTTTCAACATAACTTCTTCTACTTTTAGATACAAGCTTTCTTAATTATTTCAGAATTTTGTTTTAAATTTCATTGAAATCGGACAACTATATAATATAGCTGCCATACAAACGATAGGTAAACGTGGAGTTAAATTACATTTTACTTTACATGTAAAAATGTAAAAAAAAATGTAAAACTGTAAAAATAAAATTGAGTTAAAAGTAAATCATTTTAAAAACTAATAGGGTAAGATTATAATTAATGCAATTGAAATCTGTAAGGGTATACAAACTTCGGCGTGCCGAAGTTAGCTTCCTTTCGTGTTAAAAATGACTAGTTGCCGATTTCTGGTAGAATCTTATTTTTTATGAAATAGTTAAATTACTTTGGTTTAATGAAATTCCCATAAGAGTTACAGAGGATTAATTCGTTTGGCACATTTCTAACTCTCATCTTTTTTAGGTGTTTGTCAGCCGGTTGGACTAATTGATGTCACTGATTGCTACTATGGTTTCCCAATTTCCTTAAGCTTTCCGCACTTCATGAATGGCGATGTGGGACTGCAACAAAACGTCACTGGCATGAATCCTGATCCTGCCGAACACTCATCGGTATTTGTTATACAACCGGTAAGTGCATCTTATGCTGGCCGCACATTATTAGCTAAAGCAACTTTCAATGAAGAACAAATTGGTTTTAGTATCCGAATATTTAGAGTATATTTATATTTGGTTTAGGGTATTTGGTTGCGATTTAATTTATTGAAAGTAACAAATCTGACTGATTTAATTTGATGATTAAACTGGTTTCGGCGTGATAGTTATTTATTTATCGCTATTCACACCAGAAAGAGAAAAATGTTAATAAACGATTTAAAGTACACTTCGTTAAAAAAAAATAAATAAATGTACTCGGCTGGAAAATATATAGATCCGAATAAAACGATTATAAGTAACGGGTTATAAAACTTTACAAATGGATTAAGTTACTATTTTTATACCCTTGCAGGGTATTATAATTTCAGTCAGAGTTTGCAACGCAGTGAAGGAGTCAGATGCTTGATCAGCATCAACAGCCGGGTCGATCTAGCCATGTCCGTCTGTCCGTTTCTACGCGAACTAGTCCCTCAGTTTTGAAGCTATCTGAATGAAACTTTTTAGATAGTCTTCTATATACTCTCACTCGTATATAAGTCGGAACGAGCCGGATCAATCAACTACATCATATAGCTGCCATACAAGCGATCCGTAAATTTGTAGAAAAAAAATTATAACTTAGTGTTTTTTCACATATATTGATCAATTCTCGGTTATGAGCTTAATATATTGTTTCAGATTTTAAATTTAATTTTATAAAACTCGGACTACTATATCATATAGCTGCCATAGGATCGGTCGGAAAAATTTTAGAAATAAATTTATAACTTTGTCAGTTTTCAACATAATTTCTTCTACTTTGATATACAAGTATTTCATATTTTTTCCGAATTTTGTTGTACATTTCATATGAATCGGACGACTGTATCATATAGCTGCCATACAAACGATCGGTAAATGTGGAGAAAAATTACATTTTACTTTACATGTAAAATGTCTTACACTGAAAAAATTGTATTTATTTTTATTATTATTTTTTTTTTTAATCTTTATTTGGGTTTTAGGATCTGCAAATGCTTTTTCTACTGGCTATTACAAGCAAATATATATATGTATTTAATCTAATTAAATCTAATTTTTATCGTTACTGGATCCTCCGGACTTGCAGCTGCCCATGGGTCGTCCTGGCGAGTCTTTTCCTCGTCCTTGTAGATCTAGTAGCCCTAGCCAGCGGATTCGGGTGGTGTTTGAGCCTCTCGTTGAGGCTTTTTAGCAGCAAGGCAACACCTCCTACGAAAGGCACATCCAAGTTTTTGTTGAGGTCTCGGTTGCGGATATACCACTCAGCCCCAATGATGTGTCTTTGTAACTTAGCCTAGAAGGCCCTGATCCTGTTCAGGTGCAACTTTGTAGCGACTCCATATATGGGCAGACAGTATTTCCATATGGGAGCGATGACCGTTAGGTAGACCCTTCGCTTGTTCGCCCGTTGTTTGGCTCAGTTTGGTTGAGGTATTTATCAGCCATTTCACCTTCTGTGCAGCAGTTTTCAGCTTCGATATGTGAGTGGCGAACGTGAGCCTTCTGTCCAGTTCCAATCCGAAATACTTATTCTCCTTAAGCTGAGGTATCAACTGGTTGTGGAAGGAGAGACCTTGGCAAGAGTCTCTTTTAAGGGTGTAAGTTACCGTTGTACACTTGTCTGGGTTGACAGAGACGTTTCACCTGCAGCACTAGTTCTCAAACTTTTAGTTGCATTTGGAGCTGGTCTGTTGCATCGTATATTTAGCTGGATCGGGTCACGATCGCTGTGTCGTCTGCATATGTGGCAGTGCACTTACAATTGCTGGATCTGCGAGGTTGCAACGGAGAGTCGTGTGTGTATACTTTGTATACGGTAGGGGACACTGCCCTGCGGCACACCAGCAGCTATGCCTCTGACACAGGAGGATTTCCCATCCTGAACCACTTGGAAGGTTCTGTTTTTGACGAAGCTGCCAACAACCTCAAAAAGCTGAGGATTTACAAGCTGTTTTAGCTTAGACAGTAGGCAAGGGTGCCATACTCGGTCAAAAGCCTGCTGAATATCGAGGAAGGCGGGAATGACGTATTCCTTTGTTTGGAAACCATCTAGGACGAAGCAACCCTCAGAAATTGTTCAGGGGTGCCATGCTTTCTCGTGAATCCGAACTGGTGCTTGGGTATGGTTTGGCGTATCTATTCAGACTCAAGGAGTCGATCGAGGATACACCGTTCCAGGAGCTTTCCAAACGTGGGCAGAAGACTGATGAGCCTGTAACTTTTCACATCGTCATACGGCTTGTTCTTTTTATGCAGCATCACTACATTGGCGTTTTTCCACCTGCTTAGGAAGTGTCCTATCCTGAGAACTGCATTGAAGATGAGCACCAGGAACAAGATAGCTTTGTCAGGAAGCGTTTAAGTCACCTTCTTCGTGATGCAATCTGGTCCTGGCGACTTGCGGTTCTTCAGTTCCCGGATCGGCTACGGATCGGGGCTGTAGGCAGAGTCATCTGATGGGGGGCTTCAAGTGTAGAGCAAAGGAGTGAACCTTTGTTCTAGGCTGTCTGCAAAGGCTTTAGCTCTGTAAAAATTGTACAAATATGAAAGTAAATCATATTATATTATATTGGGATAGATTATTCTTGATACAATTGGAGTCTGCAAGGGTATACCAACTTCGGTTTGCCGAAGTTAGCTTCCTTTCTGTTTACATTAACAACACTTTTTTCAAAATGGTGGGCGATGGCGCACAGTGGCCAATAACATTGTATTGAATATTTTAGAAAATCATTTCTACACCTTGATTAGCCACATATCACGCTATATATTTTAAAATTCAAAAATTGAAAACAAGCAGGGAAGCTAACTTCGTGCCGAAGTTTTTATAATCGTGCAGATTGAAATTGGATTATGAATAAATAATCGAAATGTAATATTTATTTATTTATTTATATAAAGCTAACATTAGTTTTATAAACTAAAAGCTAACTTATGAATTAGGTGTATTAGCTACTGTGGCCTACCGCTCGTCTGGTATTTACAAATTTTCATGTTTACATTAAAGAAATCGAGATTGGATTTAAAAACTAAATTTTGTGTGTGAGGTTGGTTTTGTTAAGGAAAGTGAGGATTTTATTTGTGAAAGTTTAGTGCAGTCTATTAGAATATGGTGGACGTCTTTGTCGCTTTGTTGCAGAAGGGGCAAATGTTTTGGAGAGATTTATTCATTTAATAGTGTGTGTGATTAGATTGTATCCTAGGCGTAGCCTATTAATTGTTATTTGTTGCCTAAGGGTTGTTCCTTTGAATAAGAAGAAGTCTTTTCTGTTTGTGGGTGTAGTGCTTCATGAGGTATCGAATATAAGCGGGTAGGTGTGTGCTTCCCTGGCTGCGCTGTCCGCTCTCTAGTTGCCTTTTATGCCGATATGGGTCGGAATCCAAGTTAATTTTAGTTTTTGAAAGTATTTACCGTGTTTCTTTCTTATTGATATGTGGTAGAAGGAGCGCTTGTTAGGATTTGTCATTAATTTCATGAAGGTTAGGGATTCTGAGCATATAGCATAATTGCATGGTGTTTTTGAGCAGATTTTTACGGATCTATGAATAGCTATGATTTCTCTTAGGAGGACGGAGGTCTGGGGTAAAATGCGTGATTTGATTACGTTTGAAACGCTGGTAATGCTTTAACTGACTATATTATTGTCTGGTGAGTCATCTGTACACCGGAAGTAGTAATTATGTAATTAGTAATTATGGAACAGTTAATGGTAGGCTATATGAGAAGTAGTTTATGTGTTGTAGTGGGAAAGAGTCGTGTTGTTAGCTTTCACAATTATTTTTGGGTTGTATTTTTTATATGAGTAGTTTTTCGCTGGGCAGTATTGAAGTATTAAGAATTTGTATTAATTTGTATTGCATCTAGGGTATCTGGGCAGTCTCTTAAAAATGGGAAAGCTCTCCCTTAAAAGCATAGGCAGCAGTTCTGCCAGTTTAGCAATTTAGTGGCTAGATCTGTCAAATTTTAAAAAATATTTGTAACTTTTGTTTTTTAATTGCTATTAGCCACAAATCTATAAATCAAAGCAATCTTAGCAACTTAAGCGGGGATATACATGTTAGCCAACGTTTTTTGGGCAAAAATTTGTTTTGCTTAAAAAAATAGTTTATTGTTATACCCTTGCAGGAAATTATAATTTCAGTCAGAAGTTTGCAACGCAGTGAAGGAGTCATCTCCGACCCTATAAAGTATAAATATTCTTGATCATCATCATCATCAGCATCAACAGCCGAGTCGATCTAGCCATGTCCGTCTGTCCGTCCGTCTGTCCGTCTGTCTGTCTGTCCGTCTGTCCGTTTCTACGCAAACTAGTCCTTCAGTTTTGAAGCTATCTGAATGAAACTTTGCATATATTATTCTAGATTTTCGGATATAATTTTATAAAAATCGGACTACTATTTCATATAGCTGCCATAGGAACGGTTGGGACATTTTTAGAAAAAAAATTATAACTTTGTCAGTTTTTAAAACAACTTCTTCTAATTTAAGATACAAGCATTCTATACTATTTTAGATTTTTTTTTTTAATTTCATTAAAATCGGACGACTATATCATATAGCTGCCATACAAACGATCTTTAAATGTGGAGGTAAATTACATTTTACTTTACATGTAATAATGTAAAAAAATTTAAAACTGTAAAAATAAAATTAAATTAAAAGTAATTCATTTTAAAAACTAATAGGGTAAGATTATAATTAATGCAATTGAAATCTGCAAGGGTATACAAACTTCGGCGTGCCGAAGTTAGCTTCCTTTCTCGAATGAAAATTTTGTGTTCGAATTCGAACTCGATGTGCCTAAAGTTAATCATTTGCGCGGGCTATACAAGTGTAAAAGTGCGCGCGTCAAAAACTTTAAACGTTTTTTATAGGGATTAGAAGTGAAAAAAAAAATATTCACAATTTCTTTCTGGTTTTTGAGGTTCATATTCAGGGCAATTTTATTGTATACACATATAATTTTTTTTTTTTTTTCCGACGCGAATTACGACCTGTATCCTGTCCATAGCATTTTTTATATTCTTTGGACTTTAAAAATGTTTTAATTTTTTTTATATGAACTTATTACTATTAATAAGGGTTCATGAAGTTATCTCAACTAGTATTTAAGTTATCGGTTCGGAATGCGTGGCTGCAAGATATTTAAGAAATGGAATCTCAATGATTAGACTAATCAAATTGTATGTACATGTTAACGCCACTTCAAATTCTTCTAAGATGGATTACGATGAAAGGAACAGCCTATTTGGAAGCTTTTTGAACATTCAGCAAGATTTCGACCGCGTTTGGCACCCAGATTGCAAATTAAAAGGTATCCTTTATCCGTAGCTTTTGGAAGTAGTCAAAAGCATTGCATTGCCGATGTCACAGCCATCCTGGCAAGATATTCCAGTTTATGGGCAAGGCCACAGATGATCTGCAGGTTTACCTAAATAAAATTTAAAAATGTGGAATAAAGCCTTTAATCCTGCCAAATGAGATCTGACCACCTTTTCCTTGAGAAGGGACTTTTCTCCTGGGGCGTTTTTACATGGTCAGATGAACTTTCGCCACCCACATCACATCGCATCATATTTACCTGTGGCAAATTGAAGCAGGCTGCTCAATGCCTTAGCTGACTGTTCCACCCCTTTACGAAGCTCAGTCTGAACAGTACGAGAATAACCGACTTGGTTATTACTGCCCCTATTAAGCACTATGGGCCAGCCATCTATGAATATGCTGCTTCATCAAGGCTAAACAAGATACGAGTATTCCAAGACAAATATCTTAGACGAATCACTGGTGCCGAATGGTATATTTGCAATTTAAATTCTTCTTATGTACAAATTGTTACAATCAACCCCATTAATATATATATATAAAATAAAAACAAAATAAGAAAACAATAATGAACAATTATGGTGAAATGTTAAGCCTCAGTATCAACATAAGGAGAATCGAAAAACTATAACCTCTTTGCCGATTTGCCTGAATTCACCCAAAACAAGAAAGTAAGCTAACTTCGACACGCCGAAGTTTGTATACCCTTGCAGATTCCAATTGTATACATTATAATCTATCTTATTATAATATAATATGAATTACTTTCAGATTCATAAAATCTTTACAGTTTTACTTTGTTTTACATTTTTACATGTAAAGTAAAATTTTATTTTTCTCCACATTTACCAATCGTTTGTATGGCAGTTATATGAAATAGTTGTCCCATTCTTATGAAATTTACAACAAAATTCTGAAAAAATATGAAATACTTGTATCTCAAAGTAGAAAAAATAATGTTAAAAACTGACAAAGTTATAATTTTTTTTCTAAAAATTTCCAGACCGTTTCTATGGCAGCTATATGATATAGTAGTCCGATTTTTATAAAATTAAAGCCTAAAATCTGAAACAATATAAAAATCTGACAACCGAGAGTTGATCAAGATATGTTAAAAAAACAGTGAAGTTATAATTTTTTTTCAACAAATTTACGGATCGTTTGTATGGCAGCTAAGTTCCGACTTATATACGAGTGAGAGTAGAAGACTATCTACAAAGTTTCATTCAGATAGCTTTGAAACTGAGGGATTAGTTTGCTTATAATCGGACAGACGGACGGACCTGATAAAATTTTAAGATTTGGCGATTTTTTGTGGAAATTTTTACTTAATATTTAACTATTTCTGGCCTTTTTTCCTCGAAATCTAGCAATTGCCTTGGAGCCCTTAAAATGTTGTAATCCTGGTTACAAACCCGCAGGAGAAACTTATAGAGGCAGCATTTAGACCCACTTTAATTGCATGGTTATAAGCCGCCGTTTCTCATTGATGCATTTTTAATTTACATTTTATTTTTAAAGGAAGAAGCATAGCTGCTTCGATTATTGCTTATGAATTTCTGATGAATTTTCGGATACGCAGGCTGGTTGTCGAAATATAGGGAAATTTAGCTGTAAAATTAATTTTTTTTCCATACATATTTTATTAGGCGGGTCCAAGTTGCCATTTTTCTAATCGGTGGATGAGGGTGTGGATGCCTAATTTGTCGAAGGCCTTTACAAAGTCGAGTGAGATAATAGAAATGTATTTTTTAGGGATCTATTTGTAAGGTGGTCTAGATTTAGTAAACTATTTTGAACAGACTTGTTCCATTTGACGCCGAGTTGATTGCCATGTATGACTTTGTTTGTTAAAACAAACCACCTTTTCGCTACAACTTTGTTAAGGATTTTGGCTGTGCATAGCTAAGGAATGGTAAAACGACGCTGAGCTTATAGGATTGGGGGTTTGGGAATCTTGGATGTTTTTAAAGTGCTAAAGGATTCTAAATTTCAAGGAGATGTTGTGTTCTTGATCATGGTGTAAGATTGCGATCTTGTCTGGTATAGTTAGGGTGACACTTTTGATGGTTCATCTTTGTTTGTGTTGCTGCTGGGTTGTGTAAGTAAGAACTGTGATGTGCTCTCTAAAGATATCCCAATTTGCATTTTTAAAGAAGAATTTTTGAGAGAAGGAGATAAAGTTATGTAAGAGGGCTGCTCTTTCAAACGCAACACTGCAGTCTAGAGTCCGGCTTAGGATGTGGGTGGCGGTCTGAAGACGGATTGATCGTGGTTAATGTGTCCGGGTCCTTTGAGTTGTTGAGGGCTTGTTGTTTTGCCGTATTTTTAAGGGATTGACTTTTTGGCAGTTTGACTGCAGTTTGTTGATAGCCGATCATTAGGTAGTCTGGAAGTTTGCGCATATTGATGGCAGCTATTAAGAGGCGAGAGTCTTTAAGAGAACCACATTCTCAATTAGGTTGGAACCATCTAAAAAGTTTAAGCCAATCCGGTGTGTATTCTTAAATCTACATCAAATTGTAGCGATAATTTAAAAGGAAGAAGAAGATTTGGAACTTTAATATTGTTCTTTTCAAAAGAATTTTAAAAAAGTTGGTCACCACCATACCTTGGAAACGGCTTAACCGATATGTCTCTTTGTGTTTTTTTT
>VNJS01018196.1:0-22720 GCA_008042575.1 Drosophila watanabei | reverse complement strand
CTTGCTACCTGCGCCAAAAGTCAGTGTCGTTGTTTTTGTAAAACTTCACGGTTCGCTGATCGCGAGCACCGACGACGCGAGGACGACTTGCTGGCGCCTCCCAAAAAAGATAACGGTTTGAGCAGCGTGAGCAAATTGAGCCACGGCGTGCCCACGTCTGTTCTAGGGAAATGTTATCCCTTACTTGCCTTAGTTAATCATTGTTCCTATTCATAAGTTTGCCATAAAATACTTGTTTACCTTTCTTTCTTGGCTGCATAGTGTAATAATCGAGGCAGTTTAATGGAACTATTACTACACATTTATCGCAATGGTAGTTCACCTTTCCCTTTCCCACTTTCTGATTGCTGATTAATCTCCCTAACCGATGATTGCTTATCAGTTTATGGTGGCTAGTCGCAATTGTTTTTGCTGTCCGTACGACTTGCCGGTTATTCTGTCACTTAATCAGTTGGTAAACTCTATATATGAATGTGCTTTTTTTTAGTACAGGGTGCTTGAGGGTATATAGAATATATATTGCTTGAAAAGGTATAATAGTTTTAATATAGAAATGAAAAGGAAAGGTTGTTTTTACCAATATCATGCAATAAAGTCTTTATTAAACATTGCATAGATCTTTAAATGTAAAAAAAAACTAATGCATTCAGAAGATTACGAGATTAAGAACAGTTTTTTCTTAACTTAATCCGATTTCTTACAAAGAAAACTTATTCCTTAAGCTATTTTGATAATTGATAACCATGTGTTTTATGGCCAAGCCATATATTTATAGATCTCCGCCTTTGGAACTTACAACTTTTACTGTACTTCACTTACTTGTGATGAGTTCTTTTGTCTTGTCCTTCCTTCTGTATTTAATTTACAGCTTTAATTTAACTTGGACGAAATCGAATTTCAAGCACAAAAGCAAGGGGCGATAAAAGCTGTTTCGCATTTTATTTTAAATTCTATTTTTATTTACTTGCCCATGCGTTTTGCTTTGCATTTTGCCTCTGCTTCGCTTTGTTTTTGCTGTTGCTGCTGCTTTGCCTTTTTTGCATTTTTACTTTGGCCTGCCAACTATTTTTGTTTACTATTTACTTTGTTTTGTTGTCGCTCACTGTCCCCGCCGGCATTTGCACGCGGTGGAGAGGGGAGCAGGGGCTAGCATTATGGGTGGGGCAAAATGGGGGGGCCAGAATAGAGCAGAGCGGTGAGCTTAGTGCGTTGATTTCCCGACCTAGCCGGCGACAATATTTGTTGTGCACTCGACGCAAAAGCCGCCGGGAGAGGAACAACGACATCGAGGAGGAGCAGGGTGTAAGAGAGTGGAGTAACCAGGATCCACAGAGGCGTCGAAACTGCCAGCAAGAGATGTGGTGGGGGGGCAGGGTAGGGGAGCAGACAAAGGCCAATGGGAAGGCAGTCGTCCGTCCGGTATTCCTGCCACTAGGCATAAGAAGCCTAGGCATTTTTGTGGTTACAGTGGGTGTTAGCTTTCCAAAATATTAAGAAAATTTTGGTAGTTATAAAATAATATATTCTCATAAATCTTAAAAAAAAAATTATATAAACTTTATAATTTATGAAAAATTAAAATGTAAAGCAAATGCTATTTTTCTAAATGTCGAGTTTCTTAGCAAAGTGTGTTACCCTTTATAACCTATCAATTTCATTCTTAATTTTCTCTACAAAAGTACGACTGTCTGTTTATAATTCCGATCTAGTTCTCAACTTTCTTTCACATCACATCACATGACATGACACAATTTTGTGCGGAGAGAAATAATTTAGATACGATTGGGAATTACGCCGCAATTCCCGTTCCGACCACAAAAAGTTTCCCACACCTGATTGTTTATGGTTATGGCCTCCACTGTGCCGGCTCTGGATCTCTCCTCTTTGTGCTGAAACACAACTCCACCCCCCCCGGCCACTCCGCCATGCCGCCGCCTCTGCCTCTACCGGCCTGCCAAATGAGTTTTGTAGTTGCTGCTGCTGCTAGGTTGCATGCCACTCGCAACGGCGCAAAAGTTCCTAGACCACTCAAAAAAAAAAAAAGAAATAAAATAAAAAATAAAAAGAGCACAAAATTTATATGCGCCGTCGCGCATGCAGTCGCTGCCTCCGTCGCAGTCGACGTCGAATGTTGACACGTACGACGAAGTCGCGCCTTGTATGGCTTTCAATGGCAAGCAGATTATTAATATTGCAAATGTGTGTGTGTGTGTGTGTGCGGGGGGAGTAAGAGGATGGGTGGATCGGAGCATCCGAGCCTATAAATGTGTTTTGGCATTAGGACCACGGGTTTATCTGCCACTAAGACGGCAGATCTAGGTGGATTAGGCCAGTTTTTTACAGTTGGAGTGCATCGATTGTTTATAGAACTGGTTATATATGTAGTGTTATAGTATCTTACGGTCCAGTCGAGCCTCTTAACGTGGAGTTTATAAAAATGTATGGTATATTTTACGACTCAACAGCCTTTTAAATAAGTTATATAGTTAATAGAGTCTAGTAGGAAATTATAGGGCGTTCAAACCTACAACCTACTTATTTATCTTCTCATTGAAGGTTAAACTTCAAGAAAAATATATTATTTTATTTATAATAAATTAGAACTAAAATTATTGAAAGGGTTACAAGTTAACCAGAGTTATTTAGTGTAAGAAATATATAATATTTTATTTTTAACATAATTAAACTATAATCAAATAATACCAATTTAACAATTTCAAAAATATGGCCATTTAATCCAAGTAAAATAAGTGCTTGCTTTAAGGAGATGCTTTAACAAAGCTTTGAAAAAATTCCGTGAAAAATATTTATAAATTGTAATATATCATACATATTACTTCATTATTATCAACATATTACTTAATATTTTAAAATATTCGCATATATTTATATTTAATATTGCTCCTAACAAAGCAGAGTAACAGCACAAGATACTTCATATAAAAATGTGTATCTACATTTAAAGATTTAATTCTGTAGATTCTTCTAGCAATCACGATAGTAGATGATCCGCTGACTGCTAGAAATAATTGCAAATCTTGCTATCCCCCTCTGGCACTCACTCTTTCTTCGCATCGCTTCGACTCCTCTATCTCTCTCTCTCTCTTTCTTGGCCGTAGGGCAACATCATTATCGGCATGAGAACTTCATTATCAGCTTGGCAGAGGACGCATATCGCACATTGCCATTGCTCTCTGCAAACTGCATACTGCATACTGCACATTGCACATGGGCAACGTCGACATGCGCCTCTTTTGTCTGTTGACTTCCACTCGCCAAAGTATGAGTGAGTATCTGTGTTGTGCTGCACATAAACTCGCATATATAAATATGTACGTATATAGAGATATATGTGCCTGTAGCGGGGCATACTCCATTCCGTATACAGATGTGTACATATCTGGGTATATATTGCGACTGTGTCTGCGCTTCAGAGTTGTATAGCAATTGAATATTTGCAAGAGATTTCCGTTCATTAAACCCGACAGCAGCCGCCGCCGCTGAAGCAGCAGCAGCAGCAGCACCACCAGAGTCAGGAGGAGTACAGAAGGCGCACAAGAGAGGGGCTATAGCCGGCAAGAAAGAGATGGGAGAATAACCGTAGGCGGACTATTGGGACCCCAAAGGGGATGCCCCTCTCGCCTAGCGGCCCTAGTGCTTGTTCCTAGCCATCATCCATCCGCTTGCCGCTGATGATTTTAATTTTTATTTCATACTCCCTCGGAACGGGGAACCAGATAAGCAATGCCGAGAAAGAGAAGGAGAAGAGAGTGTGAAAGAGATGGCAAGCTTTGGCTATAATTAAATTCCTCTTTAAAGTTTCTCGCTGCGATTTTCTGCACTGCAATTTAGCGGAGGAGAAAAAGGAGGTTGAGAAGAGAATTCGTTGCATGCTTTAAGTTTAAATATTAAAGAGATTAAAGTGGGATATTAAGAATTAAAAAATTATGATTGGATTTAATATGAATAAATCTAGATTACATTATGTAATAGATCACATTTAGATTATTAATATAGTAAACTTCGCTAAGGATCGAAAGACAAGTTATAATTTAGTAAAGGTGTGCCTTCTGGATTTTATAACACCATCCTTTACCCAAGGTAAATAATAACCAAGTTCTTGCCAAGGCTTTACTTTCCCCAAGTACAAGCTGAGTGTAGCCAAAAAAGCTGTTAAAATTGGTAACAAGAGATTAGCCCCGCCGCGATGAGCAACTTTGGCCCAGAAGGCGCTACAAATGAAGTGAAGTACAACTACAGCCGAGGGGAGATTTCGACTCTGATGGGTCTAATGCTCTGCTTGCATATTGATTGAAAGTTCATTATATCAGCAGATTCCCCAGAATTGTATCTAGCAGCAGCACAAGTCGCAGCAGTAGCGCCCCATTCAAAGTTGCAGCCACCCATCCATCCATCCATCCAAAAAGTCTGCTGCTGCGAAAACTTTGACAAGAAGTTTCGGGGAAGCAACCGCAACTTAAAGTTCAACTTGAGGAAGTTTTTGGGATTGCTGCGGGAAAGTCTTGAGTTTCTCCTGGGAGTCAGGACGTCGCCCGCGTTGCCTGTTTCTAATTGCTGTTGCACGTTGCATGTTCTCGGGTTCATCTGGTGCATGTAAGCTACTTGCCACCTCCGTCAAAAAGGAAACGAAACAAAACCAAATGAAAACCAAAAACCCAAACCCCAAACCCAAACCCAGCTCTCGACTTGGTTCGGTGGCCATCATAATACCCTTGAAGGATTTTCTGCGGCAACCCAGGAACCGAGCAGAGAGTTGGGAATGAATGAATGACCGACTGATGTGTGCTGCGGCGGAGGCTACCAATCCGGATATCTTTGCCGAAGATTGCGACTGCAACTCAACTTGAACCAGGAAAACATGTTTGCAACTTCCAGCCAGCCAGCTCTGTGGCAATGAAAACTCTGCTGGAAAACTGCGGAATGAGGTGAAGAGGAGAAGGAGGAGGAGGAGGAGGAAAAACCTGCAGGTTCCACAACTTTGACTCCAAGTGCTCGCTCTGATGGCAAACAGGCACGCCAAGTTTTCCTGGCCAACCTGCCTCGGCTCCTGCCCCGTTTCCCCGTTTATTCATAGAACATGTTTGGCCATTTTCTGCTGGCTGTCTCCCCATTTCCCTTATGCCCCCAGCTTTCCGCGCCTTTCTATTTTCCTATGCATTTTATGCTGCTTTGGCTTCTTTTCTTTTTAGTCGTTTTTTTTGCCCGCTTCAGCATGCATTGATGCATTTTTCTTGCTAACAACAGCCAGTTGTGGCCAAGAGGAGGAGGAGGAGAGCTGGCCAGCATGCAGGTATGTGTTGTTAGCCCGGTCTGGTCTGGTCTGGTTTGCTTTCTTTCGCTCTCCTCGCTTTTTTGGCCTGGCTTTTCACGTTGTCGTTGCTTGTACTAAATATGCACTAAATGCTATTTATTCCACTAGAGTGTGAGTGCAAGTCTGAGTGTGTGAGTGTGTGTGAGTGTGGCAGTGAAGCAGCATAAGTTTCCCGGACTGGGATGTGTGTCTCTTTCTAAAAGTTGGATAAACGAATTAAAAATGCTCTCTCTCTGCAGTTTCAGTTGAGTGCATTTTGTATGTGAAGTATATTTTATTACGAGTTTTTCAAATCAATTATATATAGTTTAAAATTTCTGGAAAATGAATTGAAACTGAAGTGAACTCTTAATTTATATTTAAATGGAGAGATAACACTCGTTGGATGAGTACCTTTGCAATGAATACCTTTGAAGGGTATTATGTTCTAACCAAAAACTGTTCTCTAGTTAGCACTGCCTAACCCTTGTGTGTACTATATGGGTATAGGTATATATATATTATATCTCCCTTTGGGGTGCCTCGCTTGCCATATTTTCAGCAGCTTCCACGGCAGCTACCCACACATTACCAGCATTTTGGCTCTGGCAATTATTTCAAAAAGTGATTTTTGTTATACAAAAATATTGCATAACTGCTACAGGGGGGAGGCTGTGAGTGTGCACACTGTGTGTATGAGTGTGTGTGGAGTGTGGGTTGGCTTGGGCTTTGGTTTGGCTTTGGTTTGGGTTTCCATTTTACGTTTTTCGGGTATTCCCCCGTGCACTGTGTGCTGCTGTGTTCTGCTGTAAGCAAACTTTTTGCGGTATTTGTTTTGATTTTTATTTTCTCGTTTTTTTTTTTTGTTTTTGCTCGGGGAAAAATGTATGAATTTCATGGAAAAAGCTCAGAAAAGTATTTCTGAAGTAGTTGCTTTTGTATGGTTTCCAAATGCAGGCTTAGCTACCCTTTAAGATGCGGAATTTCGGTCATTTCTCTGGCCCCGAAAATTGAGTTTGCGTTTGTAGATTTATCCGCTTTGAACGGGGCCGCCGAACGGCACTCGAAATGTTTTCTTTCTCGCCTGCCAACTTCATCAGCGACTTCTTGTCCAGCTTTTGTTTGTTTACCAATTTGCAACGACGAAACTGAGCCACCAAGTGGAGCTCAGAGCTTGGAGCTTGGAGTCTTTTGGTCTTGGTCAAGACTCTGTCGACCATCAATCACAGAAGTATCATTTGGCTAGGCCAAAACGCTGTATCTTTGGCCGGCCTCTGGCGCTTTATGGGCACTTCAAACAGGGCGAAGAATACAACAAAATAAAAGCAAACTTCCAACAAAGGCATTTTTCAAGCATTTCCTTAAGCGTTTCGCTCAAGTTTCATTAAGCAAAGCAAACTTTTAGCACAGGAAAGTACTATATATAGAGCAGCAAAGGGGGGAAAAAATAAATAAATAAAGGGGCAGGAGCAGAGGCAGGGTAACAAAAGGTTTCCCAAAGGCTGTGGCCATGCTCTCCATTATATGAAGAGCCCAAGCCCAAGCCCCAGCCCGGGCCCGAGCGCCTAAAAGTGCTCTTTATTAAAACCCAATTTGTTATTTATGCTCTGCGTTTTTTAATTAAATTTTTAAACATTTATTTGCCGCAACACACAAAAAATCACGAATTTATATTGCTCTCCTCTGCCCAGCTCTGATTCATTTATCCTGATATACACTCGTATATATATTTTTGTTGCCGCTTTAATTGAAATTCCTTTTTCCGCCATTGCGTTCCTTTTCCCCACAGATTTCCTTCTTTATATATATTTTTTTTCACTAAGCCATAATTATATTTCTGGCCAGCTCAAATCCAATAAGCATTATGACTTGCCGCTTTGGCCGTGCCCTCAAGACATCGTTTGTCCTGGCCTCCGCCCCTGAAATTCGGCTCACACTCGTCGCTGTTTAGGGGGAAACCCCCGGAAAATTTAATGTACTGCCCATATTTTGTCTCTAAAAATAGCCAAGAGCCAAAAACTTTTTGGGCTGCCTTAAATTTTATGGCCTCAACGACTGTCGCGCTAAATATCCTTGCTCCTGGCACACAACTCCTGCCAGCAAGCGAGCGAGCGAGCCAGCTCCTTCGGCAATAGGCAAACATTTTTGTCGCTTTATTGAATTAAAAATTCAAAATTTGCTTTGGCAAGGCAATTTCTTTCCCCACTCGACAGCTTCGACAGCGCCATGCAGCTCCCTTTGCCCTGCCTGGCCTGGCCCGTCATTAAATTAATAAATTAAAATGGAAAGCACTTTGTTTCAGACTCCATTTCTGGCTCACTCTCTTTGCGAACAAAAGCGATGAAATTATTAATTTATGTCATTTAGTTGGCGCTGCAACGTTTTTAAATTAGCTCCGACGTTCGATCAAAATGAATGACGGAGATTTTCTAACGTCTTATAATTGGAATTGAGTGTCCCAGTGCCAAGCTCATTAAGGCTTAAAGTTAGTTGGAGTCCAATTAAACCATGGATCGAAAAGCTAAAATTATTAATTGTTATTTATTGAAATTTGGAATGCATTTCAGTAAATAAATTCATTGATTAGTTTTGTATACTAAATATATAATAAAAATTAATAG
Organism: Drosophila watanabei; assembly: GCA_008042575.1. Lineage (NCBI taxonomy): Eukaryota > Metazoa > Arthropoda > Insecta > Diptera > Drosophilidae > Drosophila > Drosophila watanabei. Next base: position 14,788 of record VNJS01018196.1, on the reverse strand, counting down.
TTTGAATAGATTCTGTATATAAAAATGAAATTTTTAATTACCTAATTCAAATTGTGTAGCAATTAATTCTCTAATATTTGGTGGAATATGAATTATTGCTATTATATTTATGGTTTTAGTAAAAATTAATGCTATTAGAATGGTGATATTTATTTTATTTAATGTTTATAGCTTTGATTTATTAACCACATAAATCTAAGAAGAAAAATATTTAGAATTTGACGTTTCAACTATATAATATGTACAAGTACCCCTGGGATTTATTCAATACAGATAGGTATATGTTTCTGCTTCTTACTTTGCTAAAATCTCAATCTTAGCCCCACTGTATTTAGCATCGGAGAAACTTGCTTCGGGGCGAATGTCTGCGTCTTCCTGCTCCTTAATAGATTTTGTATTTTGATTGATTGCCTCGCTTATTCAATTGTGTTTGTTGTACATTCACCCACCCACCCCCTGTAGCTACACCTACACCTAAACCAGTCCTAAACCAGTCAGCAGCAACACCACCCTCCACCCACCGCCTAACACCCAACACCCACACAGCCCCCGCAGGCAACAAAGTCGCGTCTGCCTTGGCTTATGAAGCGTGTGATTGCTTTACTTACAGCTCCGCTTCCAAGTTGGTCTGGTCTGACAGGATTTAACTGCATTATTAGTTAAATCTGTAGCATAAATTTCAATATCGATGCCATCCTTTCGTCGAACCCCTGCCTGTCCTCAGCTCCCGCTTGGCTTGTGGCCCCCGGGGCTTTGCGATGGCAACCTAAATGAATTTTAATGCCTTTTAAAGCGACTTTCATATGCTGACTGGGTTCATGTTCTCGATTCTGTTGTTGCGAAACCATACTAGTGACAGAGCGTGTGTGTATGTGCCTGTGTGTTAGAGACTTGTACTGACAGATACTTTTCGAAGTGCACTGTTGCATAAAAGCCGAGAATGAAAAGCTTTCGTTCTCGCAGCCCCTCAAATTTCCACCCATCAAACCAACCACCCATCCATCCTCTTTACCGACCCGCTTTTCCGTTAGTTGCCATGTAAACTAACGCTGGTGGACAGCAAAAAGTTGAACATTTTCGACCACGCCCCCACAGTAGAGTGTATATCCCGATGACATTTGACCGACAAAATGTTTGTAACCAAAGGTGAGGGGATGGATGGGTCCAAACACGGGGAGATTGAGAAGCTTCCCGCTCGTCCGGATATTTTGGGGCCCCCAAAAAACCATATTTCTGTAGCTTCCCTTTCGTATATATGTGTGTGAGTGTGTTTGTTACAACAATTTCAGCTGCAGGCTGTCTCTGCACACGGATTTCGGATGCAACATTCTGTTTCCTGACCCAAAGTTGTGCTTCTAATTAGCGCCAGGATAACGAGATCGGTCAGTTACATGCAATTAGCTAATTAATGACCAGACTCGAAGGAAATCCTGTGGGGTTTTCGGGCGGGGCTTCCCCTTGAACTCAAATTGATTGTGGTTTTGCAATCACCGATTGAAGATTGCTTGCGGTTGCATTGTCGATTGCTGTGCTGATTGGTGTTACGTTTCCAGCTAAGGAACTTGATTTCATTCTAACAATTTTATAATGGTTTATTCTTTTAAGAGATAATTTTTTTATTGTTGATTGTAGTTTGGAATAGGAATTATTTAAGGAATTTCATGGAAAAGCTGATAGGCTTTGCGCCTAAAATTCTGAAGTACAAATTCAGCAAGCAAGATTAGTGCTTGATTTTGTAGGATATCTTTGAATATTTATTGGATTAAATCAGCAAGAAGCTTACTAATAATTACAATAAATAATAACAATTGGGTTTGGTAAAGATATTCTTTAATAGTTGAATACTCTTTACATTTCTTCAACCTATTATTCACCATCAACCATTAAACCGTACTCATCTTCGTCAATTAAAAGTTTTTATAGTTTCTATAGCTCTTTATTCTTTTGCCAACTCCAATTCCAATTCTATTTCCATTATACTTCACCTATATACTGATGAAGCAAAAATTCTACTTTTTTCCCCTCACAACGAATCTTGTTTAAGAAATTAACGCCGCCTTTGATGGCTGATGGCTGATGTCTGATGATGATGATGATGAGGATGAAGATGAATGATAATGATGATGATGGCACGGCAAATCGCATTTCACGCTTCGGCATAATCATCTTTGGGTGCTAAAAAGGCGAATGCCCCCTGAAGAGGAGAGGTGCACGGAAACGGGTTGAAGAGCGGAAAAGGGGGTGTAATTTATGCGACTTGCAACGGTGTCTTCCGCTACTGCAACAACAAGAAGAAACACGCACGCAAAAAAAAAACAAACATGGGCCATATTTTCACTCAGTTGTTGGGTTTTTTCCTCTTCTATATCTTTAGGTTTTTTTTCTAGACATTTTTCTCTACATTTTTCTCCAAGTTTTTCCCTAGTTTCTCTGTAGTTTTTCTCCTCTTGTTTTTAATAAGATTTCTTCAAGCAGACGATGACGATGTCTCAAGACAGGTGTACCTGCCACACACAGGTGCATGTCCATATGTTCTTCCCGTCTGTGTTTGTTTTTTCTCATCTTCTCCTTATTTTTTTTTGCCCCCTTTGCGTGGCAACATTTGTAATGTTTTGCCCCGTTGACGTCGTCGGCGTTAATAAAGATGCGCCTCCATCTTGGACCTAAGCCCGCTGAGCTGCACCAGGTGAGCCGGAGGGGAAGGCGGTGGCCTGTGGAGGCGATGGCGATGGCGTCTGCCTGCATTCACTTGTCTATGGGTGGCCTACTTAATTTATGAGACGCGAGAATTCGTTGCTCTGTGTGGAAGAGGCACTGGCACTGCCACTGGTACTGGGCACTGTCGGCGGCAGGAGGCTACAACCTGCTGCAATTTGTAATTAGTGTAGGGTGCCGAGCGTAAATCTGCAGCCAAAGAAAATGTATCTGGCAGATACTTAGTGCCTCGCAGGCGACAACCGACGACAACAGAACGGAGGCAGGAACGAGGCAGCTGCAGCAGCAGCAGCAGCAGCAGCAGCAGCAGCAGCAGCAGCAGCAGCAGCAGCAGCAGCAGTACGGCGGAACCGGGCAGATAATTTGCAGAAAGCCATGGAAACATCATGTGATTGACCGCGTTGATGGTGGGCCGGGAAAGCGGAGGAGGTTTGCGGAAATCAGGGATTTCTTAGCGGGGTCTAAGGTGAGAGAACGAGCTAAATGAGTCAATGAGAAACAGCAGGAGAACCTAAAGAAAAATTCTAAAGGGTAATTAGGAAGATCTTGGAAGAATTTAAGCGAAATATATATATATATATATATGATTATGGTTTTTTTAAAAGTAAAGATGTTAGGTAATAAAATTGTTATTATTTGAAAGGATTTCAAGTAAAAAAAAATATGTTTAGGGAAATATTTGCATTATTTTCAAGCACATCATTTAAATATTGTGGAAATTGTAAATACTAAAGTGGTTTAAACATATTTAATTACTCTAAACCAGTAAAATTTTAAAATAGGTTGCAATAATTTGAAATAATTACCGGTTTTTCTCTTAGTAAGCATTCCATAATTTCTGCACACAAGCTTTTTAACTAGAAAATAGTTATTGTCAGGTCACCAAATCCCTAAAATGTGGAGCCGCATCCGAAATCCGTCCAAAAAGTCAAATTATAAACATGAATTGCGGGCAATTTAGCTGCAGTGGCCTCATTAAAGTTATTATCAGGATATGCCGGGCGGGCGAGCAGACTGTTTGTTGGTGAACTTTTTGCTGACACTGTGCGTATGCCGCTGCCACAACAAAGAGCCAAAATGCGACAGGGGACGGAGGACCCAGGACAGACAGTTTTAATGTCGAGATGGGGCAGGACAAAGGGGAGGAGGAGCTCAAAATGATTTGGACCGACTGGCAGAATGGAAATGTAAATGCACAATAAAGTAGAAGGATTAAGGATTATGTCACAGCCATACCCATACACACACACATGACTGAGAACGATACAGGGAGACAGAGAGACAATGTAGAAAACAATGACAAGAGTGACAAAAATGTTGGCACAGGTTTTTCCTTGCAACTTTTTTTTTTTTATTTTGCCCATCCCTGCTTCCATCATCTTTCATCCTGGCCAGAAGCCTTTATCATCCGTCCTCCTGCGAATGATGATGATGATGGCTATGTGGACATGTGTTTTGTCAAAGGAAAAGACAAAACGATATGATGATATATATGACACAGCCAGAAGCGAAACCCATTCGCATATGCAAACATGAACATATATTTTGATGCTTAAATGTCAGGCAATATGAAGTGACATTTAATTAGAGTGTCCCAAAACTGATGACTGGGTCAGAAAGAAAAACATACATAATCAAAGGCAGCCGCAAATATTCAGAGTATTCCCTAGCAGAGCCGGCTAATCAAATCCAAGGGAAAGCCGGTTGTGACAACCCTTTTGAGGAATGCATTTGGGGGCCACTCGAGAGGAAATTTATAATTTACTAGCACAGAGACTTATTTATTAATCCAGCAGTTTAGTTGAAGTCATTAAAATAGAATGACATGAGGAGATGCTGGTGATGCTGTTGTCCTTTCCAAAAATATATGTAAATCCTTTGCCCGATAGGGGGGAGAGAGAGAGAGCTTAGATGAGTAGAGCCCGGCCTAAGCCAAAGTAATTGGAAATTAAATTGGGGGATTTCTCTTGAGTGGAAGTGACAGCCACGTGACAATCAAAGGCCATACCATAACGTAACCCACTCACGACGACGATGGCTCACGTACTCACCTCTAGTCCGGCCTCTGCCTTCCCTCGTTGTTGATGGCCAATAATTGCTTTATCATAGCGAAACTCACTGGCGGGGAATATCATTTTACCATTAATATAGAGAGGGAGAGAGAAAGGGAAACAGAATTTCATGCTGGAATGGAAAACTATAGAATAACATTCTATAGAAATGCTGTAATAGGCATGGAAAAGATTGTTTTGCCAACTGGGGCTGGTCTGGAGCGAAGCAGAGTAATTTTAATAGGTCATCATATTAAGGGATTCCCCACGACAACGATTCGTTTGCTGCTCCCCAGTTATAGTTGTTATTGCAAGGCAGAGGCTTGTGTGTGTGTGCGTATCGATTTCGTGGCAACAGGAGGGGATGCTGTGTCTCCACCCACTCCCCAGTACACCCCCACTTTTCCTCCCATTTCACCGGCTTGGTTATTGGCCATTTGCCCACGCGATGACATGTGCGTTTAATTGCGTTTTACTTATTTGACACAAATTAATATGGCACTCGCGCCGGCCTTTGCTCTCTCTCCACCCCTTCTCGCAAAAGTATGCTATATAGTTTTTGCCACGAACTCTGTTCTCTCTGTCCCTCTCTTTCGGCCAATTAAATATTTCTGCAACACTTAGTTGCGGCTGCTGGGAATGGCCAGAACACAACTTTGAGTTTGAGCAGGGCCCGCGGCAAGGACTCTGAGAGGAAACCAAACCCTTGAAGTGAGAGAAGAAATCCTTTAAAGTTCTCTGTGTGTGTGTGTTTGTGAGTGGCATCAACCGCACCATAAATCAAATTATGACGACCTGACGAGGAGCGGAAATCATGACCAAAATGTTATTAAGTGCAGCCAAGGGACCCGGAGCCTGGCCAAGCCCCATCTTGAAAGCCAAAGGAGCTTCAGCTTCAGCTTCGACTTGAGCAGTCCAGAAGTGGAACCCTTGACCACTTTCGACTCGCAAGTTTGTTTGAGTATTTTACGTTATTAATATTAATATTATTACAAGAGACGACACAAGTTTTTGTGTGTGAAACAGGCAGGCAGGCGCAGGCACAAGGCAGAAGGCAGCCAGGCAGGCAGGCCGTGTGTGTACACATAATTATGCAATTTAATGAGTTTTCTCTTTGCTGTCGCAGCCCTCGGGCTACTCTACCTTTGCAGAGCGACACACATACACAGCCCATAACTCCACCACCACCACCACCAACACATAGTTGATGGGACAGCAGCTGCACATGTGCATAATTAATTTTAAAAAATAATTCTACATCAAGGAGTTGTCGGATGTGCGAGGATGTTTCAAGGGCTTTAAGCTATATCTCTGGGGATTGTGTACAGGCTTTGAGAGTTTTTCCAAAAGCCAAATGCAGTGACATTTATGAAATTGTTTAGGTTCAAAAAATAATTTTTATAAAGGTTAACCCGAGGTCTAAACCTTAAACAATCTAAAAAACTGTCGAATAAAACAGCTATTCTTGAATGCTAATACAACCAACCAACCTTTTTTAAGGCATATAAGTAAATAATAATAATAAATATATTTTCTTTTTAAAAAGCTTAAACCCCCAGAAAATGTTTAAAATCTCAGCTCTGAACAAAAAATATTCAGAGATGCGAAAAAAATCGACCTGCAGTCAAGGTGAAGCTGTGTAACAAAAATGTTGTTGAAGGCAAGGCAGCAGATGACGACGTCGGTGGTGATGATGCTGATGGTTGCTGGTGATGATGATGGTGCGGTTGACTTTGCCACAACAACGCTGCCACCGACGACAACTTGACATGGGAGCTAGGCTGAGGCTGAGGCCGGGGCTGACACTGAGGCTGAGGCTGAAACTGAGGCCGAGGCTGGTGACTAGAAAAGACAGGGGCGAAAGGCTTCTCCGTCTGCCGCTGATGTTTGTTTTGAGCCCCTGCCACCACAGAGCCAGCCTGCCTGCCTTGCTCTCCTCTCGCATTTTCCCTGGGCTGCCATAAACGGAACGGAAAACTCCTCACGACAGCGATGAAATTGACGTATAAAGTCAACGGCGTCAACAAAAGTCGCCCCTCCTCCTCTTCAAGAGAGGGGGGATTCTCCATTTCTCCATCTCATCTCATCGCTGAGCACATGACAGCACTTTTGAGGCATGTGTGTGTCACGTTCAGCATTTAGCATTTATTGTGTCTGTGTATTTGTTTTTTTTTTCCCTTATTTCTTTACCTTTTTTTTATTCTTCTGTGCCCCAAAATTGAATTGAAAAAGTTGGCAAAAGGTGCGCCTGCCTAGGAGGAAATCTTCTGGTTATGGTTGCCCCAAAGTAGACTACAGTTGTTGGTTGATATTTCCTTTTATTAAACCATAACTTGCTGTCCCGCTCTCTCTGAAATTTTTGATTGAAACGACGACGCCAGAGAGTAAAGACTCCTTCCTGACTCTACGGAGTATGGAAATGAGTTTGGAAACAGAAACGAGAGAGGAGAGTTGATGATGTTCAGGGTTACTGCCATTTGCCAACTTTGATGAAGTTGCCAAAGGAAAACAACAGAAACAGCAGCAGAAGGATGAGCGCAGATTCTTTTGTGATTTGTGGCATTGTCTCTCTGTTGCCTTGCAGGAAATTAGAAATCTTTGTGAACACACACACTGCTTCCCCCTGAAAGTGTGTGTGTTTGTGTGTGTGTCTGCGTGTGGAAAGCCAAGCAAAGAAAATTAGAAAGCAAACTGGTTTTTCTGCCATTACAGACATTGGCATTTATATGTCGAGTTAATTAAAAGAAAACTAGTTATGCTAGTACCTCATTCACTCCATCACCAACTCCATCTCCATCTTTAGCAAGAAAAAGTCATTAAAAACCAAGGATAAAGTCGGAGTCAGAGTCGAAGCCAGAGTTTGTCCGTCACACAGTGCGTATGATTGATAATGAGTTGAAAGAGACGGCGAAGGAGAAGAGGAGGAAGGAGCTGACGAGACATCTTCATTTTTCTCCAGCTCATCCTGTCTGGGCAATGCAAAGAATGCACATTTCTTGCAACGGAACTTATTATTTTATTGCACTTGCCTCGGACACTTTCCTGCCACAATCTCCCCTGGAATCCCAGCCCCAGCCCTCTATCCCCACCCCCACACCGTTCCATTCCATTGTGTGTGGCCACAGCTGCCAGAGCGCCTGTCATTGTTGTCCTGCCAGCTCCTGCTGGGCTTCGGTTCCTGCTCCTGCGACTGTGTCTGCGGTATTCCCCGGTGTGCCACCTTAAGACATCGCTGCGGGCGTTCCCCCCTGCCGAGCTGTAGATATTAACTTGAAGGAGGAGCAAGAGCAGGAGCAGGAGCCGGATAGGTATCAACTTATGGCGGCTCCCATTGTCATACCTGTAAATGCAATTTACATATTGCCTGGCAAAAGTGGTCTCCATGGAGTAAGGAGAAGGTGGGACCGACAGTCATGCGTCCTAGAACTGTAATTTCTAATTTACTTTCATCTTTGATGCGGGCGGCTTGCTAAGAGCTCCTTCAAAGGGTTCTAACGGAAATGTAAATCCCGTTTTTATGAATGGGCTTTGAGGGAAATTTGATTCCAGTCTCCTGATAAAAGATCACACTTTCCTTCGTTGCTTTATGGGAATATTATCATATTTGCTAAGAATCTAGATAGAAATTTAACTCTTTTTAGAACCTTTTATAGGTAGATTTTATGAACCATTGATTGGGTATAAATTTAATGAAACAGTCTTAACATTAAAACTCCTCATATTACTGGGGATTTAATATGAATCCCCAGTAATATGAGGAGTTTTTATTGTATTACCCGTTAAAAAAAGGATCCTAGTTTTGTCTCCCTTTAATCACAGCTGAATCCTAACCTTTAACAGACGTAGGACTTTTAAATTAGTCATGACCATGGTCGGTTTAGCTTTAATATTTATTTATTCTATTTTCTATTTTTTTCCCCCCTCCAACATAGTTATCCTGTCAAATGTTAAGTGCAGCAGACTCGCACAAATTATGCGCATTTTTTCGGGGGCAGAGAGAAGGTACAGAAGAGGAGGCAGAGCCAAAAGCTCCGGAGTTGTATTCCTCGCGGTCCCTGGCTTTTTCTGTCTAGGTGAGCTGAGCCAGCGTTACATGGGGAATTAGTGCGCATAATTTCATAAGCAAGTCGACTGCGAGGACCGAGCCGAGTCGAGTTCCATGGAGCTGCTGGGAAATGGGAAATGACAGGAAGCTTTTCGCAGTCATCGCGTTGGTCGGTCGCTGCGCAAATATTTTTTTGTGGGCCCCCGGGAATGAATGTCTGCTGCCGATGCTGCCGGCAACATTCGTACATATCCCGTACATATGCCTATGTACAGCGAATACATCGAGTCATGCTGGGAATTTCTTGAAAAAGGAGGCTGGGATGGATGCATGGGGGGGATGTGTGTACGGGGATATCTGTACTAAATTGCACATGAAGTGATTTCGAGCGTAAGAAATGCCCCAACAGGAGTACATCAATATTATATATACAGAAATATATATATACGCAGAACGTTTGGAATATGCTGAAAAACTTGGCGCAGGTTCAAAAATACAAAAAAAAAAAGTAGAAAGGAGGAGGAAAAATTTCATATCAAAATTACAAACAGGCCCAGGACAGGGGCCTGCAACTCTCTGCCAGAAAAAATGTGAATGTGGATGGGATGATGGATGAACGAGGCCGGTCTGGGGACCCCTTGTGTCCCCCATTGTTGTTATTGTAGTTGCAGTGCCAAAAGTGCCGGAAGTCGTGAACTCTGTGCGGGGAACGTGATTAAATGCATTGCCGGCATTTTGTGCATAAAACTAATTTGGCTAATTTCGTTATTTATTGGCCAGAAATGGCAAATGAAATTCCTAAAACAATTTATATATGTTCTTCGACACAGTAGTAATTATTTATTTCTATCTCGTTGCAGCCCAAGAAATATACATCTCTAAATGCATCAGCTAAGCAACAGTATTCTTGCTCAACAATAAATTACCGAAAGCTCTGAAGACAAACAAAAGATAAACAAAAAATACAAAAAACACAAGGAATATTTTCATAGCCGTGATTATTTGTTGCATTTTATAAAACAAAAGCAGAAAAACAAGAGGAATAAAAAGAGAAAACTAAAAACACACTAAAGATACAAGGCGGCCAGAAGAACGCAGCGAGCTTAAGCCAACAACGTAGTACGACTAGCAAAAGACACCACCAATTTAGTTTTGATCTAGACAACCATACAATATACTGATAGCCAAAATCTCTATATATATGTATAGTATATGTATCGATCATCTATGATTGGTATATAGCAAAGGATATATATTTACAAAAGCCCCGCAACACACCACACCACACACGCACCCACTTCACACATACTCAAAAGACAGTACAGAAGAGCTACCGCTGAGATACTGACCGACCTCGCCACTGAGTCCGGTCACATCCCAGATACATTTTCATCTCAACCGCGTTAACACAAAGGCAGCAAAATAGATACCATGGAGGACAATAACACGAGCAGCAGTGCGGGCGGTGCGTCCATTAAACACGAGGATCCATCGGTGACACTCACAATAAGGCTGATTATGCAAGGAAAGGTAAGTCGGAAAGAAAATATTAAAGTTCTTGATTTAAGTCTTTAAAATTTAAGTTTGGGGATTGATTTCTATTAGCTAAAAGAGCTAGAAACAATGAGGTTAATCTCAGTACTTGACATGGCTGTATGTCCCTGAATTTTTACTTGGGAATTTTAGGAGCATTTCCTTGGAACATTTTACAAAGAAGTGATTTTTAAAATCAAAAATATTTCGAGATATTAAATATTTTAATAGAATTTAAGATCTTGTAACTCTCTCTTAGAAATATTTAAAAAACTATTCGGTCAAGGTATAGAAGTTCTGTTTGTGCAGCATAACTCACAAACTCAGTCACACCAAAAAATCCCTCGATTTTCGCTCTTGGTCTCCTGGGCAAAGAATTTATCCTTTATTTTAATAATGCTTGAAAAGTGTCACTGCCAGAGATAGGGGATAATTTCTTTGAACGCTGAACAGACATATCTGATTGAAAACAATCCCTAAGAGTCACTCCAACGCAGTGACATCGACCGACCCCAAAGTGGGCTATTCAACTCGCATTTCCGACTCCACCCACATCCACACCCACACTAGCTCCTCCTCCTCCTTCTGCTGCTCCCCTTCGAGTGCAAATGTCTATTAAAATATGAACGGCTTTGTGCACACCATTGACTTCTGTCATCTTAAATATTTATAGACCTCTTTTTCAATTCGCACAAAAATCAATAAAAAGAAGAGGCAGCAGAGAGAGAGAGAGAGTGGGCGCGACTATGGGGCAAACAAACAATGAAAGGCAACCTGGCCAGAGGAGCAAACAATAACGTAAAAAATTATAAATTAACGCGTGCATTTTGTATGCAAATTAAAATTAAATACGCGCCACGTCACGCATTATGCCATCGCATTTAAGGTAAATTAAAGAGGAGCACGAGAAGAGAAATATATACGTTCGTAGAGATATATATAAATACAAGGCCATAAAAATAAGGAGACGAAGTCAGGCATCGGCATCGGCTATTAAACAATCATTACGTCTCCCAGATATGAGTAATAAAAAGCAAAAAAGGCAAATAAAATACATCAATTTATAAATTGTTTTCATTGCACACATTATGTGTATGTGCAAATGGATATATAGTATGGTGTGTAGGTAGGATATATCGTTGACAAAACAGCCTGCGGAGCCAACGAGTTAAACCAGTCGGAAAAAAAGATGACAAGTATATAAAAAAATTAAATATATAAATATATATTTGCCTGGACCATATTAACCGCAAATCGGGGCCAAGAGCGCTTTAACCAAGGGAAATGTTTTGATAGCAATTTCCCCAATATAAATACCCCGCGGGAATGCATTTTTTAATAAAGAAAAAATATGAAATATTAAATAAAAATTGATTTAAATCAGGTGCTAATAGCTTTCAACAGGTTTTAAAATTATTTTATTATAAAATGTATAAAGTTTCATTTGGCTCTTTAAGGTAAATGTAAGCAAAACTTGAGTTAATTGCTTTCTAGGTGTGAGCTTAGGGTATTAATATATTGCAATGCTTTCGATAGAGCTCTATAAATGATCAACACCTCTTAAAGTGTGCACAACAGATGCCTCTTAACTCGGGTCTCGGGTCTCCATTATCCCCCAAAAAATATAAAACCAACAAAAGATATTGTTTGCCATCAAACTGCAGTTGCTTCTTTGCCGTGAGTTAGTGATTCATGGCAGTCGCCGAACTACTCAAGATAAAAGCGGCATTAAGCAAAGAGCTAGAAAAACCGACACTAAATAGCTGCTTATTTATTTAATAACAGTCAACAGCCATTAAAAACTATTATTCAACGACATTAGCCAGCCAGCCAGCAGTCACAACGAGCCAGAAAAGGCTGTCACGCAAATCCGTAGTGTCGGATGTTGTTGTTTCTGTTGAGTTTAAGTTAAGATGCGATGAGAGGTTTGTGCCACTCGAGAGATCTTGGCCAGAAGCCGGGCGGAGGAGGAGGAAGCATGAAGCGGAGTCACCGAACTGGGTCCCACTCCCCCGAGCACGTGTTGAGCACTGGGCAAAGCTGTCATTTATCTCTTTAGCCTTATTCCCCACTCGGCAGTGGCAGTGCGACCAAAAAAACTGATATTCAGCTTTGGATTTTGCCCAGGCATCGATTTAATTATAAATTCGGCCGTTGTTGGATTTTATTTTTAATACCCGGACCCGTTGCCTTACCCATACCCTTATCCTCATCCTCATCCCATAGCCTGTGATGCAATTGAAAGGCAGCGACAGGTGCAGATAAGGCGACAGTGCGACGACCAGTGCAATGGGGGGCACTTTACACGATGTGTAGCTGAAAATTGGCAAAAAGGCCAAAAATGTGTTTAGACGCGACAATTTATGGCAGAAACAGCAGATCCCAGCCAGACAAAGAAAGCGAATTAAAGCCAAAACAGCTGGCAGGGGGGCAGCAGAGAGTGAGAAAATCCGGGCTACCTGGTCGAGCCATCGAGTCATCTCCCTTCACCGATCTCCGTAGATCTCATGAATAATTGCGCACTTTTTGGCTTTTACGCAATATAAAGCACTGCGAGAGAGAGGCGTATGTGAGGGAATAAATATTTTGTAAATGTAAATTCTGCACATTTTCTGTGATTTTCTTTTCTTTTTTTTTCCCTCTCTCTGCTATCAAACACAAGGACTCGGGCAATAAATTCCCAAGACACTTTTGTGCGGCGCCGACAGACTAAGGCTGTCTCTTGATCGATAGTTATAGATTAGCATGATTTATGCGATTTTTTCAACTGCCGCGCAGATGTGAATACATTTGAAGCGCAATGCAAATCAAGTGGCGAAAAAGGCAGAAAGAGAAAAAAAAAATCACCGACAGCCGCAAATAAACAGCGATATAATGTCAACTGAGTTGGCATTAAATTGAATCGAACACGAGTCTCTCGGACATTCGTCTGATATTTGTTTAATTGTTGCTACAAAAAGAGGTATGAGTTTGTGGTAGATTGAGACAGATTAGAAGTTGGGATAGGTTGGAGATTAATATATAAAGAGAGCTATGAAGGTTATGAAATCACGAGATTAAGTCTAAAATAATTTAAATAAATTAAATCACAAGAAAGTCATTAAAATTAAATTTTAAAACTTGTTCTACCTCTCTTTTTGCGTTTAATTTCATTAAGTCAATTTAAAGCTTCATAATTTATCCATCTCCTCATCGCATAAATCTTGCAAAAGCCGCCCATAAAAGCAATTATTTATTAATGAGCAAATGGAATAAATGCTTATTAGCAGAGGTAGATACATATATCAGACCTTATAGACAAAGAAGCAATTACTGGAAGCCAGAAAGCAATCGTGTGGCGCCCTTTGGCTGGGAGTAGAGCAAGGCCATTAGCACACCGCCAGAGTTGCCATTGTTATTCGAGTATTTTTGATATTTTTGCTGCGTCTCTAATTAACTTTGGCTTATTATTAGTTTCATGCGGAAAGTCACAGTCGGTCTCTGGGTCTGAGTCAGAGTCAGAGTCACAGTTGCAGTTGCAGTCGCGTCCAAAGTCGTGATGCAGTTAATTAATTTATGAAAAAATGAAAACGGGAAACGCAAGGAAAATAAGCAACAACAACTTTTGCCATGCAATCGAGCGACAGAGTGTGGAAAAAAAAAATAGATACGAAGAAACAAAAGCTAAACACCTTTTTCTTTTGTTTTGCTGCCCCCTTGGGCTTTGGGCTTTTGTGTTTTTGCTGTTTTTCTGTTCAACTTTTTATTTCTTGGCAGCCATCCGCAAATTGCATAGAAAAGAAACGAAAATGTGGGTTGCTCTCTCGCGTTTAGAATTGCCAGGGCAATCCGTCGGTAGACATAGACATTTGCAGTTGTTGTTCTTATTTTTGAATCATGCATTTTTAATTAGTGAAATTGCACGACGTCGACGACGACGGCACCTTTATGCGAATTTTCAACGCAGTCTGCCACATTTCCCGAGCACTTGTCTAATTTTAATTAACTCTTTTTCTTTTTCGAAGAGACTGAGCATATAGTTGTGTAATCTTTATGATATCCGTTTAGGGTTCTTAAAACATTGATAATAAATTAATTTATTCGGATTTTTGCTTAGAAAATGCTGTTTTAATATTAGAGTTAACATAAATCAATGCTTTAAATTTGATGTTATCAAGAATAAAGGCTTAAAATATGTATCTATTTAGATAAAACAACAAAATTGTTGCTATATTTCCTTAGTTTTTTCTTTCTTTTTGATATTAAAGTATATATTTATTATCTCTCTGCTTTCAAATTTTTAAACTGATGACTTGAACTAGCAGCTCCTGTATTTTCCCACCCATTTTGCCTGCAGGAGACATTTCTCATTCGTCCGTGCGTTGTTTTCGTTATTTAATCAAATTAAAAATTTGCCACTTGCTGCGTGGCCAGGCATGGTCCTGGTCCCTGCATCTGGCCCTGG
>VNJS01018192.1:0-55611 GCA_008042575.1 Drosophila watanabei | reverse complement strand
TGGAAATTCATCTTATTTTATGATTTTGTGCTAAAAATGGATTGATTCTTGACAAGCTGGCATTAAAAATGACAAAAGCTGAGAGCTGAATATAAATAGAGACTAATAAAACAAAACATTTTAATATTTATAAGCTAATACTCACTGGTTGCGAAACGACTAAAATAAGTTAACGAACAAGGCGAGAATCGTATTTATACTCATTCCAACAAAAGATATAACCAAGTGTAATAGTGTAAATGAGTTGACCGATCGAAACATCAATCGTAATAGTTATTCCCTGAATCGGCCTAAACAATCAATCATCCCAGCACAAATCCATAAAATTCGACTAAAACAACACAACATGAAATCGCATCGATATGGATATCGATGGACAGACTCTCGGGCAGCTGTCAGTTGGCATTAAAAGTTGTTTGAATGGCGAATTATAATTGCATTTGCTCGTTTTATTTTCGGAGAGCATTTCAGATCGAAGAAGAGAGAGGAGAAAGGGCAGGAGTGATTTATGGTGGGAAGAACGCAGGGCACACAGGGCGTATGATAAATGTCCGCAACAAGCTAAATTTGTTAAGGATGGAAATGGAATTACAAAAGTACTCAGAACGAGCGCTCAAAACGCAAACAACCATGCACACACATGGAGAAATAAAAGACCGTTATTGGCTTAGAAGAATACATTTTAGAGATCTTGTAATGGTTTTTAACTTAACTTTAAAGCTAGTTGATAATCTTGGAGTTAATTTATTTAATATATTTTTAATTTCTTGAACTTGTCTTAAGCGAATTGATTTTAATAAAATATTTAAACGCTGATTTAACTATGGATCTACTGTTTGATGAACATTAAAATCGAGCTTGTTATTTAATTTATTATGTTTAGTTTTTGGGATTAATTTTGCTTTTTCTAACTTTTCTTTTAAATGTATCTCTCTATGATTTTCCTTTAAAAGGAAAATAGTCATACCAAAAAGTCGATGGTACTTTTAATTCTATTGATCTTCAGGATTTTTGCGGCACTATCGACGTTTTTTTCGAAAAATTTTGTTTGGTTAGAAGCTTTATTTTTTAATTTGTCTCTAGTTTTAGAGAAACATGCGCTTTAAAGTGCTAAAAACGTATTTTTAGCTTGTTTTGTATACCCATTATTACTATAAGTTTAGCCAAGAGCTATAGAATTATTTAACCAAATATCCCCCATATACCCTCCCTATTTTTTTTCTATGCACACACAAACACAGATTTACAATATTAATGATGCTGCCTGCTGCTTATGTAAATTGAAAGCAGAAAGGAGACCGCAGAACAGCAGGAGCAACATCATCATAATTACCAAGCCCACCGTCATCATCGTCAGCGATAAAACTACGTTGTTTTTCTTCAAACCATTTCGCCTTTCCCTTTTTCAGCGGAATCAAAGCAAAGGCAAAGAAAGTTGGCCGGTAAAGACGGAGGAGAGCAGAGCAAACAGACGATATGCGTATAGGCCAGGCCAAAAGGACAAGATAACAAATCCCCTGGCGGCACTTAAGGCATAAATCTCAAACTCAATCAAGCAGACGGGGAAGACGGCGGCTACCAGACAGAGACAAACGATGTAAGTGGCTGGTGCTGCTCATCTGGATATTGGGACAGCAGAAGGAGCACTCCACATCTTGGTCGTGCATGCTGATTTCGGGACAAGTGGCGACCGCAACAAAGGACACAGGGCCACAAGGATACAACAGCTACGCAACATGGCCAGGTAAGTCGACTTTGGCTTTCTCAAAAGTGTATTACGTTGGTAATTTATACATTCGTTCTCTCGCTGTCAAAATGTTTCCAGTTCAATGACAAAAGAAAGCGAAGAAAGAAATTCGCATTTATCATTATTGCTTTGGCCAAAACATATATATAGGAATGTTAATGTATTGCAGGGAAAACCGACGGAATATGGCCGACATGTTTGGGGCATTTTTTTTCTTCGTTTAATAATAAAAAGTGAAATTGCTTTCAATTGCCTTCCGCTGTAACCCTGGCAAGGGAAAAAGTGCACCTGTCCGCCGTTCTGAATGAATGTTCTTGGGACCGAATGTCAGCGGTTCCGTTCCGCACAGGAATTAAAGTTTAAAGGGCAGGTCCAATTGTAATCGGTTTATTTTTAGGCCTTTCCACGACCCGCCCAATTAAATTGATTGAAGAGGTCGAACTGGTGGGTTATTACGGGGATTTTTCGAGGGCCTATTGTATTTAGGAGTTTGAGCTGATTAGTAAGTATTATTTTCACAAACCTGGAATGAAGGGACCCTCTCAATATTAAAATATCTTTATTGATAATCTCTAAGTAAGTGCTCGTGATAAAGGTCACTTTAATATGAAACTTAATTGGAGCTTTATATCTACATCACTTTCATTTCTTTTACCTTTTTCTTCGTTCCCATTTGAAAGTAAACTGATTGATTGACAGCTTGTTTTATTTGTTTAAAATATAAAAGCAATAAGCTTTTCGTAGTTTAAAATATTGCAAACCATGAGGAAGAATTTTAACAAAACTAAAAACCCAACATGTCTTGTAGCCGCAAAATAAATTGTTTTCCTGTTTTGGTTAATTGCTGGCTGCATTGAGTTTCCCTTTCCTGAGTTTCCTTGTCCTTTTGCCAGGTAAATCTTGCTGCAGGAAGGCAAAAATCCAAGCCGCAACCTTAGTCCTGGCCAATAACATTTTGATTAATTTCCCAGTAAAGGCTGTGAATAAATTTTAAGCTCGAGATATGCAGCACCACAATTTGTCAACTGATTAGACATGACATTGCGGTTGCCTTGCAAATAAGGAAAATTCAATTGAAATCGATGTTAGGGGCGTGACTGCTGCAAATTAAGGGCGAATCCTGCCTGCTGCCGAAGGACACACTGGACCACAGCTGCCAATGATGGCTAATAGTTGGCAATGGCCGGCCATAAGTTTTACGACTGTTAATGTGCGATCCCTAGCTACTCGGCGAGCGGTAGTAGAGCCTCTAATGGCAGTCCTTCGACAGTTGGCCACTTAAGGGCGATTTGCCGTTGGTCCCAGGTTTGCTTTTTCCCCACTCCGCCACCCTTTTATGGGGCTTCTACACAGCGAACAAATGTTGATAAAAATTACACCGCAGCCAAAATGTTAACGTTGTTGATGGGAATAGGTATCAGAAAATATTTGAGTTGTAAAAAAAAGGTTTAAGTATCTAATTTATATTGATAGAAATGTAAACTATATATTTGTTAATAACTTTACAATTAATAAAAATCACAGCCAAAGCGGAAGCACAATATTTAAACTTTGTGAATATCAAAAATAATTTTAAAGTTTTAATTAAATTTATAAATAACTGTACTCTCTTTTGTGCTCCTTAACTCCCTGTTCACTGAAAACAAAAGGCTCATTACGGTATTTGATGAAAAAAAATAACGTTTTAGTAGTGCAGGACAGGATCTCTTTATCGCTGCTTAAGCGACTTTGTGATGTGGGTTGTGTGTGCTGCAGGAAAACAATGGAAAAATTTCAAACGGATATGGATACATTTCCGGCGCGTGCTAAGTACGCACCAGCGAAAAGACAATGAGAAATTGTTTGTCATTAATTTAATTCCACTAAGGAAGACGTACATATACACAATACACACAATATATACTATATGCAGCCTGGTGACGACCAACAAAGGCATTAAAAAAGGCGTCTTCTCGGTTTTAAATTTCATTCGCTACACCCACCGACATGGGAGTGTTTTGTTGTGTCACTCGACTGTCGCTTCACCGCTGAAAAAGGCAAAAGTAAATAATTTCAGGAGGTGGCCACCCCAGAGGGGCCCTTACAAAGTAATACAAATGTAACTGATGGGGAAAAGACCAAGTAGAGATATAACAGGGGAAAGGATATTTTTGGTGGTCTTTTCTTTTATTTTAGTAATTAATGTATTAACTAATCACCAGGCCACAAAGTTAATGGTTGAGGTATTTATTAAGTAATTGGTATATTATAAGAAAGAAAGAATATGAAAAAAAAATTAAAACAGTTTTTTCATTTTTTTTTTTTATTCAATTTATGCTTATTGTATAAATATAAATGGGTTTATAAATATTTAATACACTTTACTATATGTTAAACTTGTTCTTATATTAAAACTAATTAAATTTAATATTTATTGGTTTCAAATAAATTCACTTATACAACACGTTTTCAGAAGAACTAAAAGAAGTCACCGTGAATTTTAATTTCCTTATTATCTTTGAACTATTGTAGTCCCACAATATTCTTTAGGATTAATGTTGAATCATTAATTAACTTTAAACTGACAGATCGGCCTTAACTAAAGTTTGAATCCTTTGAATTGACACGACGCTACGTAATAAAAAGAAATATAAATAGAATTGTCATTCGCTGGTGACATATGTTTGTTATAAAACATGGCTTTTCTTTTTCCCCTGATATACATATAAATACTTATTGAAAAGGCATGGGAAGGACATAAGGGCAGTGCTACAGGTGGACAGAGGGACTAAAAGGAAACTGACGCCATCATCATCTCCATCACATGTGTGTTTCCCGGCAGGATTTTGATTGGCCATTGCACAACCTGGATAATCTTGCTTATGCCCCCCACATCCCCCCCCCCCCCCCCCTGGTCACCAGTCGAGGTTAGAATTTTCCACCTGCTTTTCACCTGCGTGCGAGCTGCGTCAGAGCCAAGATTAATGGGTTTTCATGTAAGGCTTCCATTACGTTTCCATTTGTTTACTTTTGTGTCATTGATTCGGTTCTTTTTCGGTTTTTGCTTCACTTGCTCAGCTTATTGCTTTCATTTTTTGTTGCTCTTTGGTTTTAGCATGAATTTTTCGTCATTTTTTCCCCGCTGTCTTTTCGATTATGCAATCCCATGATTTTTCGAGCGGAAATATGCTGCTTTTTATTAGGTTTATGTCAGTTTTACATTTACTTGTGGAAATATTTACAGCCATAAGGGAAAAAGAGCAGAAAATATGTACAAGAAAATATTACACATATTTATAGGTGCAAAAACACTTTAAATTATAAAAAAAGTATCGTATTTAGGGGTTTTAAATGGGGTTAATGTTTCTATATAATGTTATATCTATTGGCACAAAACAAAATTTTAAATATTAAATAAATAACATGCAAATACATTTTAAAATTTAATAAATGGGAGACAAGTGTGAGAAAAAGATAACGAAAGAAATAAAATGATTTAAAATATAAACAATAGAAAGACAGAAAATGCAAACAAACCACTAATAAATTCCAAATAAGTTCCCAATATCCATGTAGTAAAGGTAAACCTGTTAAATTCCTCATGAAAATTCCTTATTTTAGAAACTCTTTATGCTTTGTCGGCCCTCAAATATTTCGTCCTATTAAAGAACACATTATTGTCCTTTGGTTGCTTTCGAATTCGCGCTGAATGCATTGAATTTTGGCCCACATCAGAATGGAGGCAATCGTTTGGCCATAAATATTTTTCGGGCGGAAATTCTGCGACTCTCCGAAAGGATTTGACCTTGTTCGCACGTACAATCTGTGTGTGTGCGAGGTATGAGGTTTTAGTATTTCAGAGAGTGTGCGGGCCTTGGTCTGCTGCAGGAACGTGGCGCAATCCATTATGCTCGGCTTGAGCCTCAGTTCGCCGCATATCCTTGTTAGTTCATTAGGAAAATCCTTTCTCTTCAGCTATTTATTTCACCCCGCTTTCTGCATAACGCAAATTGTATTTGGCAGCAATGTCACTTGGCTTTGTTGGCCATTTTCATGGTGGCTCTTATGTCATGACCAACAACAATTAACGTTTATGTCGCCAGGGGTATTTTATTTTTATATATTTTTCCTCTTTTTTTGCCCAAGGGTTGCTGGGTCGCACCTTCTTCAGCAAAAAGAGAGAGCCAAAAAACCGGGGAGAACTTACCGAGAAACAGAGACAGGGAGAGAAAGAGAGAGGTTATGAGAAGCCTTAGCAAAGTTTTTATTCAACTTTTACTGAAGCAAATTCTCGGCAGCAATGCCGCGGCGTCAAGTGAAACTTTTAAAGGCAAAACTTAAATGAGCAAGGACACAATAATCCTTTGGCCCGCGCAGCCTCAAATGAGGCATCAAAGGCGAGTTAAGGCCAAGTCTCAGGACTTTCTTTCGGCCTCGATTGCCGTTTCAATGCCAAGCCCCGCATAGAGTCCTCGCAGCGAATCCTTGACTTAAATATAAATTTAAAATAAATGAGAATTCCGTGACCTTAATTTAAACTTTGTTCAATTTTTCTGTTCAACTGAAAGTTTGTGCTGGAAACTTTTGTAAAAACTAATATTATGGCTGATATAGTAAGTTGTGTAAAAGGTTTGTTTATTCATAAATACACTAAAGCTTTAATTTAACAAAGAAATACAAAGTTAAGAAAAAAGTTTCCTTGACTGAAAATCGAAATCGAACTATATAGCTATTCAACATCGATAGAACAATGAAATATCTTAGGAATATCGTTCGATACTACATCAATGCAAAATTTTCACAATAAGTTATGTTATATATAATTTTTGCTATACATATTTGATTGCAAAAAATTCAGCTCTTTTTTAAATTTTTCCTATCGGTATATCTTAGAGCAGGAAATAAAATGGATTATAAAATTGATTAATCAAGTTTAGACGATGCATCAATATACATTTTCGGAATCGATTTAATCGAAAAAGTTCCAACACTTTTAAAAAAACGAAAAATAAATATAATTATAGATATATATATATATCTTCTAATTAATATATGTATCTTCTTTCTATCTTTATATATATCTATTATATATATATATAATATATAAAAAAGTGGCATTTTTTCAGAATTTTTTAAATCAAGAACGTTTTTTTTATTTATTACCTTTTTTGTTCTAAATGATTTTAATAAATGGCATTTCATCTTGTTGCCACATTGTGATTCGGCTAATTTTCCAAGTGAAACGGCCGACAAATGTTGAGCTAATGGCAAAGTGAGATTGCCAGAATTAAAAATTACACCCGAACCATTGTATTCATTATTTTTTGGGAAATCTCAAACGCCAACCCACTTTTTGAGCCATATTCAACAATACAATTCGGCATTTCAGATGACTTATTTTGGTGCTACTAAAATTATTACTTTTTGTGCCGACTTTAAGGGTAAATATATTAACAGGATTGCATCATGTTTATATCAGAAAATATTCAATTCATACATTAAATTTCATACATGTTTCAGATTCAGGGGCAGATTTATCATCAACCTGGTTCTGGTTTGCCATACCCTAACTCTGATCATCAATTTTTGCAAATT
This sequence comes from Drosophila watanabei, assembly GCA_008042575.1. Taxonomy (NCBI): domain Eukaryota; kingdom Metazoa; phylum Arthropoda; class Insecta; order Diptera; family Drosophilidae; genus Drosophila; species Drosophila watanabei. Next base: position 48,290 of record VNJS01018192.1, on the reverse strand, counting down.
TTTTTAATTTGTGTTGAAAATCGCAAATTGGATAAACGTTGTGTTATTGTTTCGAATACAAGACGGGAAATTATTTGTGAGCTACAAACGTTTTTTCATCGGCATAACGCATTAGTTCAATCGTCCGAAATTGCTCTCGATCGTATGCCGACTTATAAACACAAAATCGTTGACAAGTTTTCCAGTTGATTCACTAAAAATCGATCTATTCCTCATATTTGCTTTTATAAATGTACATCGATAATATATTTATTTATTCATTTATAACAAAATAGGACAAATCTGTCTTTATATGCAATATCCTTACATTTAAAGGCAACTTAACATGTAACAGAATATAATTCATTATAAGACGAACATAGAACGCGCTTTCGGCCGAAAGTATCAAAACGGTCTAGCAGGAAATAAGAATCGTAATTGGTTATAAGGTATGAAGAAGAAAAATGTCCATTAATTAACACTCCATGGTAGTTCTTACGACTCCTAAGAAAGAGCAGGCACAGAAGGCGCAGCCTTCGATATGGGAATGGTCACCACCCAGTTTAATCCCCGTAGAGCTTACAGAAGGTTATGTTTCTGAACGGATTTAATAAGGTCTTGATTCTTCGCATATTGGGGTGACAATGCGTACGAACAATTTTCAGGAATAGAGCAAACAAGAGACACAAAAGAGTTTTGTGTAGGGATAGTCAAACTACTTAGACCAGCGCTCAACAAACCCCATTTGGCATTACCATTAAGTTGTGCTTGAACAGAACGCCAAGATCACTTGTCCCACTAAAATAATTTTTTCGAAAAAAAAGACATAAATTTACATTTAGAGCTGTTGAGAAACTGCAAATTGTGGTTGCACCATGACATGAGTCTGAATGCATCAGTGAAAAACATAATCACGTGGGAATAAAGAATCACTTTAGGCAAATCGCAAATAAAAGTGCCAAACAGAAGTAGACCGAGGTGGCTCCCGAAGTTACGAGAACACGGTTTAAAAAAGAAACCTTTGAAAACAACTCTCTGAGTTCGATTAGATAAATATGTGGCAATACAATTTGTCTATAAAAAACGGAAACCGAAAAGTGGAAGTCTACAGTCAACAGTAGCTGTTGGTTTAAAGAATGCAATATTATATGCGATTAATATAACTAGAAACGGTTTGTTCGTATTATGGAATAATATTTAACATACATAGAAAAAATTTGATAAAAAAAGGAAAGAAATTATTTATTTTTTTTTAGCTCGTAAAATGTTTAATTGTTTTATTATTTGATGGGCAAGTAACCCTCAATATTGTTGTTAAAATTTATTCAACCGATCGTGAAGGTGTGAACATTTGAAAGTGTTACACCGAACACTAAACATTAACAACTTATTACGGATGGCCCAATTAAAAGCAATTAATGGGTGAAATAATTACAAACAATTAAAAGCGCATAGCCAACACTTGGCCGGATTATTGAAGCAAAATTGTTGAGTTGAGTCAAGCTTAAAAGCGGGGGAAAACGTTTTGCGGATAACTTGAAGTGGCCTGTTTGGCTGGGCCCCTAATTTCCCATTTTTCCACCTCCCAGCATGCCGGCTTTCCCCAGCTCAACCGTCGCGGCAAGGCAGTGGAATGTCTGTCCTTGCATACAAAATAACTCATTATAAAGCAAAACAAATTGTGGCAAACATTTCACAACGTAATTTCTTTAGATTCCAATCGTTTTTGCCCTCCTGCAGGTTGCGGGGGGATGTTATTTGTCTTGAGCTTCTGCGGAGACATTTTATCAACATTTTATCAAGCTTAGGTGCGGGTCCAGTCGGAAAAGCAGCTGGAAAGCTGTAGCAGAAGCTATCCCATTGCCATTCAAGTTGTTTAAACTGCGCTTGCGGTTAAATTAACGCGATTTATATGAATTTATCGTTCTCAGGGACGCACAACTACACTCTGAGAAAAACATATTGCAATTTGTTATTAAATTGCTTTGAAAAACGAGATGTAATTATTTTTAAAATACTAGATCTAGTTCAATATAATAAACAAATGGGTTGATTAGCAATTAAAACTATCTTATAACCTGGATTACACAGTTTGTAATTAAAAACACACAGGAAACTAAATTTAAAATACGAAATAACACGTTGAGAAGTTGTTTCAAATACATACATTTACATAATTGGGAATTTTGCTTTTAACAAGGTATTTCTCTCTTGTTTTGCTACTAAAATTCCCAACTGAATGTCCTTAATGGTCCAGCTAACGGAAAATAGCGGCATAAACTAGCTTCAAGGCTGTATATTTAAACTCAGCGAAGTCATTGACAAATAAATCTTTAATTTGCTCAATTAATTTAAAGAGATTTTATGCATTTTTTCCATATACTTACATATATAGTATTTGTAATAAATACCTGAATTAATTTTAAGTGTACAGACTTTTCCATTGTTTTTGCCAGGGATTCCTTGTCTTAGTTAACTTGTTCCTTTGTCGAGCGAACACTTTTTTCGGCTTTTGTTTGTCTCTTCTCTCGGGGCCACAGTGAAATTTTTCATGGCAGTGTTCAGGGGGCGCGTGGAAATCTTTTTGGGATTTGCATGCTCCCAGCGTGATTTCTGGCTTTATTGCCGTGGCAGGCGACCCGGTAGAAGCCCGTCCATATTTCCTCCTTGGCCTTTTTTTATTTTGTGTTCGTATTTTGAAGGCGAATCGATTTATTGTTTTTTTTTTTGTGCCTCTTTGAGGACTTTTTTTTTTGCCAGCTTTTACGTGGCGCGCGTGACGAGCGCAGACTTTGTTACGTGTTATAACATGTTATTGATCTCCACCCGTCACCGCCCACTTTATTTACTTTATTTCCCCTCCCACTTCACCCCCTTTGACAGAAAAACAAACTTGTGACTAATATGTAAGCTATAATAACTGCAGTTGTGGATTTTTAGTTAGCTGCGTTAAAGATGATTGCCCTTAAGGCAGATAAATTGCAATATAATCGGCAAGTATTCGATTAATATTCGATGGCCCATTAAAAATAGCTTGGGCTTCACTTATTGATTTATTTATTGCCTTTTTTTACGTGTAGTTAAGATAGGATTTATTATTTCAAAGAAATTTTATTTAATTTATTTATATTATTATTTTATTCTTTTCATTTATTCAAAATTTTGTTATATTTAAGATGATATATATTTTTTTATATCGCTGAAAAATAGAAATTAAATAAATTTAAAGCTAAAGTAACGCATTATTAAAAAATATGAATGAATGAATAAAAATATCGATATTGTGAAACTGCTTTGTTATATGATATTGATAATTTGATAATTATTTTTGATATGTCAGTCCTATATAATCAGAAAGAATGCCAAATTATAGATAGCATCATTTTTCAATATAATCGGTATTTGAAATGCCCATGTATCATAGTTTACAATATTTATGTCTATATATGTTTGGAGAGAAGGTGGGTCTAACCTGTTGGATATTCGATAAATAAAACACGTAGAACTTTTCGGGGTTTTGCGCAATGTGCGTCTTTGGGTGTTTACTGAATAGATCGTAAATTGTCCCTATCAACAAGGATCTTAAACCTAGCTGGGGAAAGCAAATTGGAAGTTATTTGAACTAAAAGTTCGGAAAGAGTGAGAGGGAAAGAGAGCATACGGGACAATTCGGTGCGCGAACAATATTTGCTTAAAATAGAACAAAAGTACTTAACATTTCTATAAATATATTAATTTATTGATCCCGCGACTTGTAGCAATTTTATATTATATCCTTTAATCCAGTTAAAGTATATACACAATGTTCTCATATTAAAAGTGCCTCTTAAAAATTGAAAATCCATGACATTTGTAGCTGCTAACAAACTGCAACTAATTACCTTTTGAAGACCCAACAGCGGGAACAAATGAATTCGATAATTAGGAGCAAATATGCTCTACACTCCACCGACGATGATGATTCCCCGAAAAGGACCTTCAACCACTTTCGGCATTAATTTCACCAGCCAGCTGTGAGCAGCATTTTTAGGTCATTATCTATAAATTATCGATATCGAATTACGTTGGATGATAAATCAGTGCCAGAGTCTGGCGCCAGTTTAGATAGAAGCCAAAACATTGGGTTAGCTGCAGAGGACAATTATTTTTGTGGTCTAGGATATATGTAGTGCAGTTTGCCCCGTTGTTGTCATTTGCCAGCTTTAAGCCCCGTCTGGTGGGGCGTATGCGCAATAATTGGATTCGCAAGTCAAATGAATGATTCATTGGCTCGCTACCAAGTGGAAGCCGGTGGTCAAGTTGATATTTCTTTAAGCTTCTAACCCTTTTCTCCCAGCAGTCGGCTGTTTGCTCAGCCCTCCAAGAGCCGGACAGCCGGAATCGTCCCGGAAGATAAACACGAAGGGGCAGAGAGAGCCGGGAACTAAGCGTCGTAGCAGCTTTCAATGGCAACGGCTGCAATCAGCAGGCAGTGCGTCGACGTCTTTGTCAGGGATAAACAGTGTCCTTGCGGTGGAGGATGGGTCGGAATATATACACTACAGAGCGTAGCCTCCTAACAGGAGCAACAGCATCTAACATCTGGACAAGGAGTGCACCTTGAGAAAAGACGAGAAGTCTTCAAAAGGCAAATAAGGATTTGAACCTCTTGTGTCCGGCCAAGAAGTCAGCTCTGTTTGCGGGTCTTCTGTGCTCAAATTCAAACCATTTTCCTCAGTGTATGCCTGGGGTCTGTAATCAGAAATGAAAAAGTGAAACAACAGAACAGAATGGCAGAACGGCAGGGATTGCCGAGGAAATGAAGTGCGGAGGCGTTGGGTGTCCATCAGATGTGTCCATCATTCGGCGAATGCCGAGGATTAGTTGTGTTGATGGGATAGGATGGCCGATGCCCCAAGTCCAATGTCCAACGTCCGAAGGCCGATGATGATGGTGAGCTTCTTGTGACCGGAGTTGGAGTCCTTTTATTCTGGCGTCCTTTGTCCTTTGATTGCTTAGTCTGCTTACAAACTGCTCAGGTGCATCCAATGAAAAGGACTCGGGGAATGACTTAAAGTCCTAACTTTATGGAAAATTCCAATCCGGATTAGAGGGGTTCGAAGGGTCCATTGCCCAAAAATGTAGCAATGTCATGATATGGTAAATCACTAAAAATAACCTGTCTTAATTGGGAAAAAGGATTTATAAGTCCAGGCAATCATTTTTGTATTGCTTTAATTCAAAATGTAGTCCTACTTTTATAAAACTGGATATCTTATTAAAAAGTGAAAACTTTAGGGTGACTTTTCAATAAGTTATTTTTATATTCTTGAGAATTAAAGGGGAAAAAAATTAAAATAATAAAACATAGTATTTAGGTTTAGTTTTTGTTGTTGTTATTAAAAACAATATATGTTAATATTCATAATTATAATTATTCTTCTCAGACATTCCTGCTGTTGCCAGATTTATCTTTGATTTGTATAAAATGTCAATAGTTTTTTATTAACATTTTCTGCAATGTCAATGACGTGGTTCGGCTATACGATACCGCTCTGCTACTCCGGATGTGGCGGATGCAGTGCTTCGTAACCAAGTTTCCTTACAATTTGTCACTTATCGCGGCCCGCGAATTTCTGGTGCTCATTATGGACTCGCAGGCGACACTTTTGCCTGCGAATAATGAAAAGGGGCATCATTATCGCTTTTTACACAGACGCTGCTGGTGCCGTTGTCGCTGTCATCATCATCATCAAAAACAAGGGGCAAAAGGACCCGGCTGCATCGCCACCATACCCTGCTGAACCTTACCCCCCGCCCTCTTTTTTCACCCGCTGTCAGAATCCTGTGGCAAGTGTTGATGTTGTTGTTATTCCGCTTGACTTCGAATTTCTGCGGGCGTGCAAAAGCTGGTAAATATAAGGGGGAATGGGAACGTGGGGCCTGTAATCAACGGGCGGCAACAAATGAAAGTTGACGGGAGCAAACAGTCGGCAGTGGTCCTTGCTGTCGTCCTCCTTCCATATCCCCCATTGCGCCATTCCCCATTGGACATTTCTTCAATTTTATTGCTGCAATTTGCCGGGAGGACCGCTCTCTGGATGAAGACATTGTTTCGATTCCCAAACTGTGATTTTTCCTGCACAGTGAAATAATCTGGGCTCCTCATAAGTTACTAGGTGTTTTGGAATACATCTAAAACGCGTTTTAAAACATTTGAGATACCCAAAATAAATAAACATTTTATATTTACTGTATCATTTGTACTGCCTAATATTTTTTGACATTATTTTATGAATTTATAAACTAAAGTGATTGCTGCAGAAATCCCGAGCACGGGGGTGCTACAGAAATACCGTTGTGGTTTGAAATTCCCTTAAGGGAGAGCCTAGAAGTATACAGTTTAATTTGGGTTTTAAAGTTAAGTATTTGTTTTGATTTTGGAGGTTTTGTAAATTTTATAGTATTGATAATTTTTAAACGAATTTTAAAACGCGTTTTGATCAAAATATATTACTCAAACTTAACCCCCAAATAATGTAATGAGTGACTCAAGGCACTCTTGGGGCTTAGCGGGTTCATTTAATATTATTTGTAGGAACATCACATTTTGGTATGTATTTAGACAATCAGCAATTTTATTCTTATAAATTAAACTCGATAAATATAAAAAAGCTTTATAATACATTTTCGAGTTAAACAATTTTCCATTTGCTGTTGCCGATTTTCCCTCAGTGTAACCAGGCCATTAAGTTATCTTTCATTTGCCAAACGCAACATGAAAAGGGTCCAATTTATGCCTCGGTCTCGGCTTTCCCTTTTTGTGTTGCTTTTGGTTCTGGTCCTGTTACTGTTTCTGTTTCGATTTCGGTTCCTGGTTACTAGCTCATAGTTCCTGCTGCCTTGTTTTGAGTAATTAAATTCCTAGGCTTGTTAATACCCTGAGTAATCAGCGCCAGGATAAAAGGAGTCGAAGGAGTGGCCGAGTTCGGGGCATAACCAAATTTACAGTTGACTGCACGTAATGAGCACTTAATGAGTTCCACGAAAGGAGATCTGTAAACTTAAAAGCTTAACTCCTCCGCTGGACCGTTGAACAGCTTCTTGCATTTTGAATGCCCATAAATTAAACTTATTGCCGACACGCTTTATCCGCACGCATTTTTCGGGTGACTTAATTCAGCATAGCTTGCGAAATAAATATTTAACTTTTAAGCATTCTTTCAGCCCCAAAAGTATGCAAGAGGTCCGAATTGTTCAATAATTTAATAATACGTTTCAAATGCTTCAAAATAAATGCAGTTTTAAAATATCGAATTAAATGGGGAACGATAATATTTTAACTTTTTTAAATTAACTTTTTATCTTAATTACCTAGTAATAAATCATGTTTTTAAATTTAAGAATACTGGACAACAAAACAAAATTAACCTCCAAGTTCCAAGCAGAATACAAATGTTTATACTATAAATATAAACAAAAGTAAATAACATTCTCAAAAATAGAACAGAAAATTAAAAATAGAATTCATCTGCATTTTTGTTGTTGCTCTTGCGAACAGCTGATTCCGGCGGTGTGACCGCTCGCCGTTTGTCTTGATAGTCTCTTTCAATACCAGTGCTGCCAGAAGGTAACCGATCGTAAAAAAAGGCTAAAAGGCTAAAATTTATTATATAAAATTTATTTTATAATAAATCTAATAACAAAGCTATACGAAAATGCGATAAGCCATACATTGATATATATTTTAATTAAATCAAATTGATTATTATTATTTTATTAAAATTAGTTTTAATATTTTTTTTTTGTCAAATTCTGCTTTATCCATATCTAAGAAATAAAATATTTTACTTAACAACTTAACAAACAAAAAAGGCTCCAGTTTTATTTTCTTTTTAAATATTTAAATTTTTATTGTTTACTAAAATATTGGTATTGTACTTCAGAATGGATAGCATTCCAATTATAAGCAACGCAAGAAACTCTAAACAAAAGTAACAAAAATCGGAATCTCCGATATTTAATGACAATAAACGCATTTTTTTTCTTATAAAATAAATTGTTTATATTATGATTATGTAGTTTCCAAAGGGTAAAAAAAACTTGTATAGTTCAGGCAATTTGCTAGTTTTTTGTTTTTATAAGCTTTTTCAATTTGCAAAACTGCTAGATCTGGCCAAAAATAAGATAAACTGTCAACACTGGTCAGCACTGCGCCGACGCGCTCTCTCGCTGTTCTCCACATTCACTCATTCCAATTGGGAGAGCGGGCGAAGCAGTTGGGAAAGCGAAGCGTGTAAACAGCAGGGAAAACCGTATTTTTGCCTTGTTTTTCCATCCGAAAACGAATAACTTGGCTAATTCGCCGAGGCAAGCGAAAGAATGAATAGTGCGGAATAATGCAGAGTGCAGAATGTTGAAAATAATGCAAGTGATTTGCTAAGCTTATTCGCGTACGTGTAATTGCCTCACGGCCCTGTGTGTGTGCTGCGTCGAGTGTGTGTTTAGTGCTCAAAAAAATATTGCTCAATGGCCCAAAAAAGAAGGAAAATTAAACAGCAATGAGCAGATAAAAGACAGCCTACGCAACGAAAACCATTTTCCAGCGCTGCGGATGGGAAAACATGTGAAAAGTGCGGAGAAAGTGCAGCAAAATTAAGTGAAAAGCAAATGCAAATAAATGTTGTTTTTTTTTCGCTCAATTTGAGTTTATTTTTGTGAAAGTCTTGTGCTCTCTCTCTTCCCCGACTCCTTGAGTTGTCATCATTTCTCTCTGTTCGTCTCTCTCCGTTACGCTAAGCAGGCAACAAAAGCAAAGAGAGGTGAGTTTTTTGTGTGTTTTTCTTTATCTATTTATTAGAAAACATTTCCCAGGAATTAGAGTCGAAATTCGTGTTAATGGGCGTTAATGCCGTCATCGTTAACTTTATTATTTTTTTTTTCGAGAAAAAGCGAGACAGCTATAAAAATCTCGGGCGTTGCGAAATTTGTTTCTTCTTTTTGCTTCGTTTTTGTTATTTCTTATTTGCTTTTATTTTCTCAATGGCCGCCGCCAAGCTGGGCTCCAGCTGTGTTGGTGCGAGCTAGAGAGAGTGCTTGCAGCGAGAGCCGAGAGAGCGCGTCAGCTGTGTTATTCAGTTTTTTTTAGCATGCTACTTCTAACAAAAAATAATACAAAAATATAAATCGCAGAATTTATGTGTTGTTTTCGAGGGCCTTGCAAGCTGCTAATTTATTTCTGCCGCCTTTCAAGTTTGTTAACATTAACAGCAGCCCGCAAAGCAAACAGAAAATGTTTTCGGCACTCGAATATTCGCCAAAAAGCCGTAAAGAATTCACATTCACTGTTTTCAAACAAAACGACTACTGCTGTTGTCCTCTCTAACGCTCTCTTCAAGAGGCGTTGCCAGATAGAAAAAATTAATGTTTTGAATTTGATTTTTAAAAACTTTGGTTTTTTAAAACCCCGTAAAAAATACAAAGATTCAAGTGAAATATTCAAGGGATGAAAGATAAATTAGAGATGAATTAAACATTTGTTTTTAAGCAGTTCACATATAAATCTAAATATGTTCCCTAAATCTTAACATGAGTCATTTAATAATTTTGGCCACATAACTGTGTAAACTTGAAAAGTTTATCACAACCCTTTGTTTAAGAAATCTAAAAATAAATAAAATATCTTATACGCAGTTTTATTCTCTAAGTTAGCTATTTTCCATTGATTTTGCTTGTTGACATTGAATTGTTTGTGTGTCAAACAATCACTCGCTGTAATTACGCGTGTTTTTCTGTTTGTTTTTAAGCCGTATACGCTTTATACACTGTATCAGGGCTGACAAAGTGCAATAAATTCACTTGAACTCACCGAGAAAAGCCAGCAACCCAGTTGATCCGTGTGCGTTTTCTATATTTAATTTGCTAATCATTTGTTGCCTATAAGGCTATAATTAAATAAGAATATAAATGTTTCTGATGTTTGGGGTGCGGGTCGGGTGAGTGTGTAGTTCGCTTGAATCATTTATTTAAATTTGTAATGGATTTTCGCAGAAGCATTGCGGGGGCGATGATTTTGATAATTTGCCCAGGGGGAATCCCTGAGAATTCAGATTATAATTAAAGCAAAGCTCTTTGTTTTTTTTTTGTGTTACTTACTGAGAATTTTGCCAAGTGCTGGAAAACATACACTCCGGTCCAAAAGTTCCAGACAGTTTCTGAGTAAAACTAGTTTAAAAAAAACCCATAAACCATATGTGTGCACGATCACTTATAATTGGCATGTCTGGCCGACTTTTCGACGCTCCATATGAGCACCTTGATCGAAATCGGAGACAAAATAGTCATTGAACTTGTAATTGTAAGCTTTTAAAGTTTATTTTTAGTTCATTTTTGTGAAATCGATGGCATCAGCTTATAATGTAAACTTATATGGCTGAAAATAGTATTGTAAGTATAGGGTATAGATAACATAATGCTTGAAATAGGACAAATTTGATGTGCTCGAACAGGTAATTATTTTACGGGACATAAAAATATATGAAAATAAGATCAAATATATTTAAAGCAAATATTAAAGATAATTATAACATTTTACCATACATGATTATCCAAAAATAAGAGTAATGTGTCACCGCATAACGGAAAACAATTCCCTGACAAAGCTGACTGTTTGTTTTGTTTATATATTTGGAACTTAATCCTAACTGAATTTTTCTATAAGTCTAAGTCTAAAGTTTTAACCCAATTGAATCCATTGGAATATACACCTAGGGCTGTGTTGCGTGTGCCTGGCTATCGAAGCTCGTGCCAGCAAAGAATTTTATTTATTCAAAGCCTAAGCTCTTCGTAAAAAAACCTTTTCATTGATTGATTGCGTCCCGACGGATTTAGCAATCACACTTCCACACATGCAAGCAGTCTGAATACAAAACAAAGCAGAAATCGAAGCAAAATCAAAACCAAACCAAATCCAAAAGGCAAACAAACAAAGCAAAATGGCAATTAACAATATTATCACTGGCAGACAGAATTTACATTTGATGTCGGCCCGAAGGCATTATAAATTTGCTTATCTAATCGCGGCCAGAACCAAAACTCATTCCAGTCGAAGTCGTAAAGTTTCCAAAGATTAAACTTAGCGCCTTTTGGCGAATATAACAAACTATATGTATTTCGTTCTTGGTGAATCACAAATCGTACTGTTGCCCTGCACTGTCATTCAAATGCACTCTAAAACACCTGCATAAACAGTAGGAATATTCGCTTTGTTTTACCAAGCAATTGCCAGAAAGTCACGACCTGCCATAATATTAGACTTAACACCGCTAGATTCCCCGATATCTTTCTATATTAAATTGAAACGTGCCGAGCAAAGGGCCATTAATCAGCCAAACAAAATTGTTTACCTGTGGTAGAACAGCAGTCGCCATAGCTGGTCAACAACAGCGTTATTTACAGGTCTTAAACTGAGAACAAAGTTAAATAAATATCATAGGTCTTGAAAATGTTTTTTAGTTAACTTTTAATGTTGACTAATTGCTTTTATGAACTTATTTATTTATCTATAAATATTCATTCATAAATTGAACAAGCCAAAGCCATATAATAAGAGAAACCACCGAAAACTGAATCAAAAGCAGCATAATGAATTTGTCGCTTAATTCGGATTTACTATTCAAAGTGAGCGGAATGTAAACAAAGCTGATAGTATCAAACATGCGCGAATATTCATAATAAGTAGCAATATTAATATCATCGCCGGTAAGCTGTATACTTAACTTTAATCACGAACATTTGCCATACAATTTAAAATGATTATGCATCTGCGGGACCAGATCAAAGAATGACTATCACCTCAGCTGTCAAAGGAAGTCGCAAACTATACTAAATTGCTAGGTTACCCCCAGGCCAAGAGTATGGGCATTACATAAGCATTTTATGACACTTTTAGAGCACATTTAGTCATCGATTACTTTGTTCGTAGTTTATATTTATAGTCAAAGCGCTTATGTAAGTTTTAAACTGCACTCGGGAAGGGAAACCCAGCCGATTTTTATTACTGCGATAACAGGAGGCAGTACGAAAGTATCTCATGGCGAACGCCCCCAATAAAATGCAGTCGCGTTCAGACTGGTCCGATCTTTGATCTCCGGTCTCTGGTCTCCAGTTTCCAGTCCCTGTCCGTCTGTATTTTTCTTTCTTTCTCGGTCCGGCATCGCGATCTGAAGCGTGCACAGCCCATTAGCATATACATATATATGGACAACCATAATCGGATATATCTATTTTCTGGTATTGGTTTGCTTTTTTATCTTTATCTCTAGCTATGCGGTCTTTGTTAAGGTCAGTTTGAAGCTATAAAGCCCAATTCGATTCGCTTCCAAATAAACAAACTACACTCTGCTGCGGAAATGTTTTTTGTGGAAAATTACTAAAAGTTTAAAGAGGCAAGGTAATGCAATGGAATAGTTATATATTGTTCAAAATTTGTTTAATTTAGTAAATATTATAATATTTGTAGAATGTATTTATTTTGGTTTCTGTATTGATCAGTTTGGAAAAAATGAAGATTGGCTGAGCCACCATTTGCTGCAATATATTTTTTTCGATATTATTATATATTGATCCAGAAATACAAATTTCATTTTTCGAAAATAAATCATTTAGAGAACTAAGAATTTTCTCTGTACATTTATTTACACATGCATATTTGTTTAGCATAGCTTTTGTTACATCTTTTAAGCAAAGAAGAAGGGCGTCCTGGTGTAAGCATGGTGACAAAGAAATATTTGACACATCGTAAAGTTTCGAGACGAGTTGGGAAAACTCAGTCAGTGTGACAAGTTGGTAATAAAACGGCCAAGTCAACAGGTAGAACAGCGTCGCAAAGAAACCAAAACCGAAAGAGAGAAGACCGAAAAGCAGAGACCGAAACAGGGGCAAAAGAAAAACTGACAGTTGGTCAAAAAGCCAGTCACTCAGTTGACCATATTTTTGTTTTTCCGTTTTTTTTTTTGCCCGGACCCCAAAGATAAGAGCTCCGGTTGGCCCCAGTTGAGTTGAGCGTGTTGAGTCTCTTGAGCTCTTTATGGAGAGCTCTTTAATTTCTGCTGGTCGTGCCTTTATTTTTGCTGAAACAGCAACAACAGAACTTGTAACCTCAGAGCGTTGTTGGTTGTCTATTTCGTGGCTTATTTTTTGGTTTAATGGTCAGACACGGCTGTGTTGTTGCTGTATTTCGTTGCCGAAATGCGTGAGGCAGTGAAAAACTGGTTTTTTGGCCAAGTCAAGAAAATACCAAACAAAAATATACAAAAAAAAAAAAAAAAAAGAGAACACACGTAAATAAATAAACCGCCGCGTTGGACTTGCCAATGGGTTTTTGCAGCTTCAAAGTTTGTTCAGTTGTCCCGAGAGAAGCTCCGGGTATGACGCTCCTCACAAAAAAAGAGAACGATAGAATTATCAGTCAAATTCAAATTTGCATTTAATGTTTTGAATTTAAAATGTTATATATATATATTAAAAAATACATTGATTTAAGGAAACACATTTTTAAGCACCATTTAATGTTTCTAATTATTAGTTTTAGAACTATATCTTTATCTGGCTTAAATCGTAAATTAACATCACAAGCTACATGAAAATTATTTGTAAAGACGCAGCTTACCTTCCAAAATAAAAATATCGATAAAAGGCGTTCTTAAAAGTATTTCATTGATATTACTATTAAGTAAAGTACACTTTAAATATACCTATTCAAAAGCTATTATTTTCTATTCCTCAATAAAGTAAAGGTTAGCGTTAAGTATATTTTATTTACAAGTTCAAACAAAATTGTAGGGTCTTACAGGTGATTAACTTACATAGTAGCTATATCTATATATTTTGCTAGAGTGTATTGTAAAGATAAAGCTAGCCAAAAGACTTCGAAGTATCTATATCTATATTTTTAGCTTGCTGTATACATATATGTTTAGTTAGGAGAATGTGAGTCTATGTTACTATAAAGATAAAGCTAACGAGCAGATCACATGAATTGGAAACTAGATGCCAATTGCTTTAGCAATGTTTGTGTGTTATCTCAAATGTACACATGTTTCTGTGAATTCATAATTCTGTTTGTTCTTTCAGCTGGTTTGTCAATTGGTTTCTTTCCGTTCTGATCTATGAACATACGCCTTTGACTCACACACCCTCGCAGTCAGAAATATTACGCTTTAATCTATGCAAATATAAAAAAAGAAATATAAGACTTTTGCTCGGTTATTTATGAGATTTTCTATTTGCCGTATCGTTTTTTTTTTTTGCTTAGTTTTCGCTTTGCCTTTTATTTATTGTTTTGCCTTTATACGTTTATAGAATTTGAATTTCTAATTATTTTCATTATTGCAAATATATTCCTGCATTTGTTTGTCTCTCTCGGCATCGTTCTGTCTCTGTTGCACCCTTGTTGCGCTAATTGTATAATTGCACAGCCTGTTGTTTGCCGTGTTACCCCCTTGACCCGTCGATCGTTAACCCGTGTGGGTGTTATAATTTATTGCACTTTTCTGTTGGTTTGGGTTTTCTATTAGCGCGACTGACATGTCGACTCTTATATTCACTCGCAGATGTAGGCAGTGCTATTCCCAGGGTCCAGTAAGTCAAGGAGGGCTGATAATGGGAACGTGTGACGGCAGCGATTAGGGGGGGTAAGGGGCCAAATGATTATTGTATTGCTAATCTAAAATGCTGTAATATTTTGGAGCCGGAAATGGGCACTATTGAATGCGGTTGTAAAAATTAAGAACTCAGAGGAAAGATAAGACCATTTTGCATGCAGAACTAGTTCTCGTCTTGTTCATTACCTAACTCTAATGGAGAACAGCTTTATGGCCGAGTTCTTAATAACTTCTTGCTATTATCTACGACTTATCCAGCCAGTCGTTACTTATTTCCTCATCCATCTGTACTAAGCAGGTAATTATGCGGCTGCTGCTGCCACTGCGTCTGCCAACCTGTTCTGCTCCTCGTCTGCTCCGCGTTCTCCCATATCTCACATTTCAGTTCAGTTCAGGTATTCCGTTTGCATTGCCATCGCTTCCTTATTGACCATCGAACTTAACTTGAGGCATGATTTAGGCAGTGTAGAAAAGTTTGTTTGCTTCGCAATTTCCATAGGTTAATTCTCCAGGGTAAGGGTTAATGTTCTTTTACCTAAATGCGTATGAAACGGTTTACCCCTTAAACAGAATGGTTTAAACAACAAAGGATGATAAATCTTATCGTCATATCAGCCCGGGTAATAATTTAACATTTATCACATGGTACTTGCCATTGCCCTACTCCCAGGTATAGAGGGTCGATATATCAGTAATAATCGCACTGAAAGCGATGTTTTTTAACATTTTTATTGTATAAGTTATACTTAAACTACTGTATTTAATTATAATTACCTTTTATTGATATATAAGCTTGTCAGATATTAGCAAGCTAAAAATCTGTATTTTATTTACTTCTACTAAATGAATATGTATTAAGTTGCGGTCGCTTGCACGGGAGTGGTGTCAATATTTTTGGTTTGGATATTGGAATTATTATATTTCAAGTATAATTTAAGTTATTTGTTGGAGTTTAATATGTGCATTATCGATAAGAATTCGATACACAATACAGGCGATACAAATACAGGCGTGTTTTGACATTTGTATGTACATATGTACCTATATATTATATGTATCTGCCTGCATTTCCATTTACAATTTTTACATGATCAATAACAATATCCGATACAAAATACACTGTATTATCGATAGACATACCGTATCTCGGGCGTTTTCCTTTGCAGAATCTGTAGATACTGTATCTATCCTTATGATGCGCTTGCTATTCCATTTATAATTTTAATATTTTTGATAACAACATAAAACGATTTTGAGAATCGACATTTTCTAATCGATATATTTACGTATCTTCTCCATTTCAAACTTGAAATTAAAGTTCACAAAAAAAAAAATCACCGATTTCTTATCGATATACGTTTTTTGATAACGGACATTTTCCTTACCAGAGCCTGGAGATACTGTATACGTTGTGGCTGCAGTTCCATTATGGTTCCAACTGACCTTCTGCTCCTCCCCAGAACTCCTCTCGGTTGGAAGAAGTTGAACAAAAGTGACTGCCAATTGCCGTCCATTTATCATCATATTTCTTGCGTTTACCGCACACATTTCACCATTCGGACGTGTCGTGTTGGCCTGGCCAGAAAAAGAGTCTGTTACTGTTACTTGGACTGCTACTGGCATTGGGCTTATGACCCACATTCGGACGGACGGAGGCAGCCCGGCCATTCCTCATTTCCCATTTCTCATTTTACATTTCACAATTTCGTTTAGTTTCGTTTCTCGGCGCAAATTCAAACAAATGCATTTTTGCGGCACTTGGCCAACTTTTTGTGTTTGTGGCCGAAAGTGAATGTGTGCGTGTGCACCGAGTATCTTGTATCTGCTGGCGAAAAGAAAGCCGTTTCCTTGGCTTACTTGGCTTTCACTCGCATCACGTTTTTCCTGCCTAACCAAGCAAACCGACTCTCAGTTGCAGTGTGGGCTCGTTCCCCACCGCCGTGCCCTCCTCTTTTCTTTCGTGCAGCCTTTCTTAGCTTTTTTTGTTGTAGTCCCCGCAGCGGGTTGAACCGAACTCCTCCTTCATTTTCAGCTTTATTGCTCCCCGTATGCCATTGCCCAGATGCTGTAAATATTTTCATAAGCACGCACTTCGCCGCTCCCCTGCTTATTATACAGGTCTCTTCCATAAACCTCCTCAGTCCGGATGAAATTCGCTTTAAAGGGCCTTGCCTTACGCGGTACTCTTTCAAGGGGGAGGTGCAATTTATTGCCACGGAAACAAGGAAGTGCGATACGTTATGTGGACAGCACTTTATATTCCATTTATCCCCAGATTCTTAATTTCAATAAAGCATCGTACGCGGCAATTACGAAGTGAAATATGTGATTAATGGAGGCTGCTCTTCAGTCGAAAAAGTCATTGATCAGAATTTAGAACCATATTTTTTATGATCGTTACAAAGACTTTTTTAAACGTGCAATTAATTCTATTGGATAGGTTAGACACCTATTCAAGCTTGAAATATATTTGCACTTAACATTTTGAATTATTAAATCTCGGTTTCAAGACAGAAAATCTTTAGTCCAAGCTCGCAAGCAAGTTCAGGATTGTTTCCCTGAATTGCTGATTATAAATTCCGATTTAAACTTAAGAACGAATTATGCGTGCACTTCATCTTTGACATTGAAACTGAGGACTGCTGATAAGAAACAATAATAAAAACTGATAGCTAAAGAGGAACGGAACTGACCGAAACATGCATTTAGCTTAAGGTCAGGGTCACAAGTTTATATTAAAAAAATACGATTACTTTCAATAACAGCACAAAATGGTTTCAATTAATTATAAATACAAGTGGCTGGGTTTTATGTATGCAGCGCTTTGCAAAAAAAAAAAAAAAAAATTAAAATTTTCCCATTGACGTATCATTTGTTCCGAGGAGTCCTACACTCTTGAGTTATTTATTCAATTCTCAGCCGCAACTTGTTTGCAACTCTAATGAACTGCTCAAATCGCATCGAATCGAGTAATTTGCATAATTATTACAAGCTCTGTGTGTAGCATGTCAAAAATCCTTCAATAAATTTTCCACTCCCCCACAGTCAGTGGGATTGTTGCTATTTATTTCTATTCTATTTGTGAGGCATTTTGAATAAATTCACTAATAGCTCTCGAAAGCCTTTTTAATTTATACGCATACTCTGTTGTTAATTCTCTCGCCAATTTTTTCATTGCAATTTACATTTTGGTTGAATTCAAATAAAACCAATTGAATCGCAGCATTATTGAAATATATTTACACGACTTGAGCGCTTAACTTTGTTCAAAACCATAATTGAACATGCAAATCACGATTGCACAAAAAAGTTAATTTATTTTGGCTTCAACGATATAATATTTAATTGTATAATTTTGTGTATTTGTGCGGCGAGAATTGGACAAATCAAAAGAGAGAGAAAGAGTTGAGTCAAATGGAATTAAGCGGGATGTGTCATGTAAATAAATTAAATGCTTTTTATGTAGAAAAAAACAATAGAATATTTGAAATGAATAAATAATGTAAATTTGAGTGAAACATAAACATATTTAAATTTATATTTTTAGTATCAAAAACTTTTAGTATCAAAAACAATTGAACTTTTAAATTAATAAATTATGTAGTTTGATGCTTAATTAAGGGTGTTATCCCATGTGATGATAAAAAAATAGACTTATGCAGATATGTGGTTAAAGGGTTTTTTAATATTCGATGCCATTAGAAAGTTATAGCGCTGAGAAGGAATGACCTTCAGTGCAGCTCACTCCCGGAATGGTTATTTCATTTGCGTTTTTCTCAAAACTGTGTTTTTCAAACTCATTTTCATCCTATCATAAAAACAGCTGGACCAAATGACTTGAAATTTTTAGGGAACGGTAAATACAAGTAAACGCTTGAATTGAACTACAATCATTAAAAAATACTACAAAATACTTTTTAACAAAAAACTAAAAAGAAGCGACAAAAATCTTTTTTTTTTTTAAATATTTACCAAAAATGCAATTTTTAGTATATTCGTTGATTGTAGTTCATTCCATTCATTTAGGCTTATAGATTAAAACGTCGTTCATTTTTTGCCTTCCGATTAAGCAATCGACCGAAATCGTGCAGATACTACGAGTACGAGTTGTTCAGAACGCTGTAACTTAAATTCTATTTAATATTTTAAGACCAAAATTAATATTCATATTGTCGAAATATATGTTTAAATGTAATACAAAACTTAAAGCGCTCTGTTCTTAATGGAACACCCTCGAAAACAGGCCGTCACATGGGATGGTTACTGTATACATTTATCGATATTCTTTTTGATATATCGCATTTTTCTTCGTATAAGCCTAAGCTTAGCTTAAACTATTATTATCCGAAATAAATGTGTCTATGTTGTTTTCTTGATATATGTATCAACTAATTTCCCTAAAAATATAAATATTTTGTATTCCATAGTTAAACATATAGAGCGTTATTTTAACGCAATTTTAAGTTTGGTCAAATGTCCTGTAATGTGTCAAATCCCAATTCTAACGCAGCAAAATAAGTTTACAAAGTGTTTTAAAATTTAAAATACATCTTAAACTGTATTCCCATTAATCAATAGCTCTAGAAATCCCTTGCTGAATATATATATTTTTTAGCTTAACTTGAGAACCCACAAACCTTACGCCTCCGTCGCCCATCTAAACTCTAAATCAATTTGCAACTTAGACCTGTTTCAAAGGGCCAAGTCTCCAGCGAGGCCGACACTCATGGTTATTCAATTGCCTTTTGCCAAAAGTCAACGTCATTCCCATCGCCCTTTCACACTGCCGAAGCCGTTCCTCCCTTCGCCATGGAATCAACAGAAATGCTTCATTAATTGCTGCACACAATGGCGCTGCTGGGGAGGAGGAGCTGAGAGACAGAGTCCATGGGCAAGCGTTCCCCGGGCTGCGCTTAATTTGCTGCCTGCTGCGACGTCGCCTTGTCGGAGTTATAAATATGCAATTATGTGCCCGGGCCAAACAACATTGTGCTCGACATACCCGAAAGAAGAAACTTTTAGCTGCCTTCCAGCTATCAGCATAATATCCCATTCCCGCCGGTTAGTCTTTGGGCTGCACTTTAGGGAAAATCTTTCTTGATACTCAACTTTAATCTATTAAACATCCATTATGTTGCTAAAGTTCCCACTTGGCCAAAACGACCTTTGAGGTAATATTTAAAAAATGTATTAAATTGAATTCAAAATGTTAATTTATTATGAAAAGGCTTTTTAATAAATTAGAAATTAATTTGAATTAATGATCTAATCGCTTCTAATTTTTCCATAAATATGCAATTTAAAAGATTTCTAAAGCTTCACAATTGAATTGCTTATCAAATTCTTTGTTGCAACTGGTTTATCACTCTTGAAATTCAAATGAAATATTCCAGAGAATATTGAATGTTGAATTTAAACGATTATTTCATGTGTCTAATAAAAACCAGTCTGAAATGTCTATATTATGTTACTCTAATGTCATGGGGTACTTTTTAACAGTGTAGTCTCACGCTGTATGCCTCCTGCCTTCACTTTCTGCTACTTCGACGCTGAGATCGCGGCCGGCATAAACAAATCTTGTTACACAAAGCTTTTTAAATATTTCATGGATGCGCTCGTAAAGTGCAGCGCGAGTGAAATTGGAAAGTGGGGGAGACCGGAGGGGGAGAGTGTGCTTATGAAGGTCTCAGAAGGGGGAAGATGGGTGTGAAACTGGCAGTGGCCAAAGTTTATTAGGCAAAACCCATCGAGCTGGGCCTGAAGCGCGGGGGGTCGGGTGAGTGCAACTAATTAAACAGCTGGCAGCCAGGATCTCCTTTCTCCGTTCTCCTCAAATATCCCCTTTCGAACCGTTTCCGGGGAACTTTTTAACGCGCTTATCTCTGGGAGCCTGGTCCCCTCTGTTTTAAGATCGGGAGAAAATGGAGGGGTTTCTGGTTTCTGTTTGCTTAACAAGTTTGCCCATAAACTTTTGCCAAACTGCCACATGGCTCTCCTCGCCCGTTCCTTTCCCCTTTCTGCTCCTGGAATTCCCACACACAACTTTAGCTTTTGTCTGGATAAAAATTTTTATTCTGTTTCGCTTCTTTGTTGCACTATACGAAACATTTTTGCGGCTGCTTTGAATGGGCCTTTTAATCCAGTGCATAGAAATATTACAAAAATGTTTTTTTTAGAAGGAAAAACCTTTCGGCCAAGAACTACTTAATTTATGTTATAAGAACAGGTCTCAATCCATCATAAATAAATGGGTATGTTTTTCCATAGAAAATTACTAGCTCTCGACTTATAACCACAATAATTAGGGTATTCCCGGCTCCGGTTTCATCTGTATTTTGTAAGTTTTTGCCCCTGGCTGTGACTTCAATTGCTGCCATAAACTCTTTCCCAACGTCCCGCCCTGGCCTTTCTCCTTTCTTTTACTTGAGGAGGAGAATGCAATGAAGTGAAGCAAGCCAGAAAACAAAACGCTTTTTTCCCCGCATTTTCTTTGTTGGTGGACTCTTTTGTTTTGGTCTCTGCACGTGAGCGGGTTTGGTTTTTTTTTTTTTTACTCCTTACTGCAGCAGCATCCTCCTCTCCGTGGCCCCGCCACCTTTTCATATTTCCCCGGGTGCGGTGGCAGGTTTTTCCTCGGGTGAATGCACTTTATGGGACTTGCGGTGTCCGTTATTGTTACAGTTGCCTCTGTTTTCGTTATTTTGCACAAGGAGGCGGGCTCCTCCCCAGCTGAACCCGACTGCCCGAGTACTTTGACTTATGACTGCCACGCTGAATGCCCGAATGTCTGAATGCCTGTAAGACTGAATGACTGAATGGCTGACTGTCTGAATGCCTGAATGACTGAATCGCTCACAGAGCGGACGAGAAAATAAATGCTCGAGTGCCGGTCCGACGGGCGCGTGCTCGTAAAATTTGTGCGAATTTGTGCCGCGCACTCGAAACAAATAAAGAAATTCCATAAAATAATTATTGTTTAAAAAGTTATGTTTTATAATCGCAGGGCATCATCACGATCCTTAAATCTCTTATATATTTTTATTTATTATTATTATATTGTTCCCAATTTTGTCAAATACTTTATTATGACGTTTTCTCTCAGTGCCTGTGACTGCATCCATTGGCTCTCCCCTCGCCTCCTGCTGACCTTCGACGTTTGTTTGTGCAATTATATTTTGCAAAATGCAAAACATTTAACTCAATTTTCGCGGTTAGCCGAGGCGATCGTTAAGATGCACCTCCTCTTCTCCCGCAAACCAACTCAACTGCGCCTCAATCAGGCGGAACTGTAACGACTTTTGTGGGCCGTCGTAAATGTGCTTTCCAAAATCCGAAAAGAACGCGGAAGGACGAGAGTGGGGGGAGTCGTGGGGTGCGGCACAGATCATAAACAATTCAATGCCTTGAGTGCAACGACGCAATGACCCCACTCGACAAAGCACCCCACTCACCCCAGAGCACATTACACAAAATTTTACAAATCTGTTGACAGTTTTTGAGGCGCAAATAACATCTTTTTCACCCAGACAGTCGTTTGTGATCTGTACACGGAAAGAAATGCGAGATAATAATAATAAAAAATACATATACTTTAATTAGTCACGTTTTACCTGCATTATTTTGACTGAGCTGTACTTACAGGTTTAGAAGAGACAAAAAATATATAATAATATTAATAAAAATCTATATAAAATAAGTTTATGATTTTTTCTGTGCATTTAGAAAGTGGGTGGTCGCTTAGAGGAAACTATAGGGGGTAGTTTCGAGTTGGGCGAGACGCGTGTCCGGAATTTTAGATGGATATCACGCATACGCCCTGTTGAAATATTCTAATCGACACATTTATTGCTTGGCAAAAATAATATAAAATACATGGGTGTGTTTGCCACCTTTAAAAATGATAAAGCTTAAATGTAAACAGGAAAGCCATTGAAATATGGCTTCTGCTTTTAAAGTTTTCAAAAAAGTCGATGGAAAATTTTGGATATTTACATTCTACACACTATATATTTTTTTCATGTTTATTAAATACACACATTGAATGGGCCATGAAATTTGAAGTTTTTTATTTATGTCTGAATAGTTGAACAAACAATGACACTAGAACGGCCTTTTCCTCCCCTTATATGCGCATAATAACCAAATTGTAAAGCCAACTTTGCATATATGCACGACAGACAACAACTACGCATAAATTTGTATGCCTAGTCTGAGCTTATCTCCAATTTAATATGCATTTACCCCAATTTGGGCAATTTTTAATGGCCACCAAGCCAGAGTATGCCTTTTATCCCGTGTTTAATTTGCACTCCCCACTTGAACACGCAAATTGATAAGAGCTCTTGGCCATAAAGGAATAAACCTTCCCAGCTGCGTACTTGCACTTGCTCTTTGGGGTTGAATGCACTGCATTCACTTCAGATAAGCTGGGCGTAATGGGTTAATAAGAAGTGGGGAAAGCCTGTAAAGTGACACGAGAATGGAAATATTGTGGAACTAAAGCCTCAGCTTATGTGTCCGTAGTTTTAACATATAAATAAATTAAAAATAAATAACATGAAATCAGACAGCTCAGACAGTCCCAAGACATGCTTCTCTAATTAACAAACAAAGAAAAAGGGAACTTTTGTCAAGTTTTTCTTTGTCTCTCCCTTGACTATATTTCTTTTTGCCAGACAAAAATTAAACACAACTTTCCCTTTGAAGTCAATTAATTCAAGAGGCGTAATAAAATATTTAAAATTTATAAAAATAATGTCAAGCGAGCACAGCTGCAGTGCTTATAAATCTTTGTTTTCGTGGGAGAGAGGCTGCCCCTGACTTTGAACTTGAATATTGGAATAAATTGGTGTATTTTTTGTTGTATTTTATTTATTTATTTGTATGCCACTCACGGCACATACTTTGGGCACAATACCTGGCGATTGTTGTGAGCTGTTTCTTCTTTTTTTTCGCCTTTTGATTTTGCCAGTTTTTCGTGTGTAATTTAAATTTATTTTACAAGCCGCCTCGCTAATGAAGTCATCGAAGCGAATCGTCGGGTTGCGTAAGTCTAGACGAAGCTCCATAGGGTGGTGGCGAATGCCCGAGGATTTTGGGGGTTACAAGGGGAAGGAGAAGGCCATCAAACAGCATAACAAACACGAACATTAAAGCGTTTTCAGCTGAGTCATTTCCAGATAGAAAGATTCAATCGGCGTGCTATGCTATTGAGTGTCTTTCAGGTGTCTTTCGACATTTACCTCTAACTTTTAGATTTTACCAACCAAACAGCATCTGCTTTGTGACAATCGCCTTTCTATTTCAACGATACTATTTTTGGAAGCTTCAAACCAGATTGTGGCTCAAAGCTGAGTGTAAAGTCTGGACATTATAGTAAAATGCCAAGCAATAACGATTAAAATATTTTAGTTGTAGTTGAACGATTTGTTCCAGATGCTTTTCCATTACTTCAAAAACTCATAAAGAAGCTTCTGTTCTGGAAAAGGTTTAAAACTGACTATTAGAACCACATTTCTTATCAACTTTATTTTAATAACCACAGCAAATGCAAACTTAACTCAAGTGAACCTGGATATGTTCTAGAGTTGTCTTCCAGTGACTTGTAAAATAATATTCCCTATCAACCAGCACAAATAGTTGACAACTAGAATAAGTTATCAAGCGCACAACAACTTAAATTTTGTCAAGTGTTTTTGAAAAAAATTCTTCCTTTTTGATTGTCAGCCGATTGCAGCACCTTATCTTTTGTGGTCTGTAAAAAAGGCCATTAATCTATATAGGAACATGATTTTATCGCTGTGTTTTCCCAACTGCTGCCAGACAATGCTGTTTTTATCGTTGATTGACTGCGATGATCGTCAAGTGATTCATTCGATTTAAGGTCTTTGTTCTGGATCGAACTGACTGGGTAGTGATTCAGTTTTTCGGCATAGCTCCTCCTTTGTTACCCAATCCGATTCACGATCCAGTGAACTGTTAGCTGAAATCGCTGGAAATTCTATTTTTCCAAGGGTGCAATAACCATTTGGCAACACTCGTCAGACAATTAATAATTCAATGCTGCACCGTTGCATTCGGCATGCAGCTCAAGTAGACAATAACTCAATTAGGAACAGAAAATAATTTACAACCCAACAAAAACGAATAAACGAATAGGAAAAAAAAAACAAAATGTGCAAACTGCAGGGGAATGAATTGCATTGAACGCCCATTGGGGCGTCAATTGCACAATAATTGAGTCGAGACTTGTCGCTGGGCCTGTGCAAATTGCATTTTGCTTATGCTGCCATCGAGGTTTTCGATAGATGTATTTATATATATGTACATACATATGCCATATCGGGCACTGCAATTGCAGTCGTCCAAACAATCACAAATGTATTTTTAGTCCGTTTGCCGTGCGTAACTTGGTCAAAGCTAAAATGGTTGGCAAATCAGAAACGAAAAACCGGGCTGAGGTTGCGATTTAACAGAGAAGACCTCGAAATCACTTGGCCGGAATGCTGCATATTTTATTAAAGTTTATTTATATTTGCTTAAATTTTACAATTTCCCATTCGCGGCGGCATATTTTCGTGTTTTCCTCTTTATTTTTTGGCTTAATCAGAAGTCAAACAAAGTCTTTCCGCTTTGGCCAGCAGCCAGAAGTGAAAAATTCTTAAACATTTATCGATGATGTGCCCGCAAATGCTGCGGCACCCACTAAAACCCAGAAATAAACGTAAATTGTTGAATTATTTATGGAAGAAACACACGTTCAAATTATATTGAAGTTGAGAAAACATTAATGGGAAACGCGGATAAATTCATTTCGGAAAAATCTGTTGGATAAGGAAAATATCAGTTGCGGAACAAGAATTTGAATGCCGTGAATCATTTAAAGAGTAAATACGAATTGCAAAGTTTTTAAGCAATTTATTGTTTGCTTATTTCGTTCTTATGGTATTGAGAAAATTGTATTTATTTCGAGATGAAAATAATTGCCTTAATGGGTACCAATATAGAGCTTTCTGAATGGTAGTTACAAAATATGCAAGAAATAATAATATATATTTTATAATTATTTAAGATCTGCTTGCAAAGATATATGTATAAAGGGATGGCTTTTTCCGAGTGGTGGAGTAATCTTTATTGATAATGCGTAACGGTATTTAACATGGAGATACTTAATAAAACTTATTCTGGCGTTCTAACTTAAACTTCGCGTGCTCTCTATCAGATCGTTGCAATCGTTCCCCTCCTCTTCTTCTATCTTATCGGCATTGTCGAACTAACTTATCTACCGATAGGCCTTAACTTATATCGCCCATCAACTATCGGTTCCTGCATATGGAACTGCTCCTGAACAACAACCCGTCCGTTACATAAGAATGACAACAAATATATTCATTTCATTAAATCAAACATTAATTTATTTATGAAGTATGCGTGCTACCTAAAATAAAGGCTCAATACTTTTCATATAGATAAAATATGAGCACATGTGAGAGCAAGACACGAAAAAAGAATGCACATTACAAATGCGAGAATTGAATCACAAAGCGGTGAAGCCAAATAAATATTAAATCATTAAAATTGTTGCAGACCAGAAATCGGTAAACATTGTTCTGCACAAAGCCGCAACTGAATTATTAATGTGGTCGAAAAACAGTTAATCCATGTTCTTAAAATCCCATTCAAGTTTGTATTTAATGTCAATTGTGTAAAATGAAAACTGTTTACTCGGGCAGCAGCTGAAAATGTCCGCTTCAGTGGAAGTTTCTGTTTATTATTGCAATTTTTTCCTGTGATTTTATGATACAATATTATTGTTGATGCTGGGGATATGGAAATGGATAGGGCGGAAAGCAATTCATTTTTCATATTTACCTTTCGCCTGATGTGCCACCAGTCATCATTTCTGTAAATTGCTACTACTATTCATTGTACCCAAAACCCCGAAACTCTCAACTAGACTGAACCGAACTGAACTGAACTGAACCCCGAGACCGTAATCACTCACAATTTGTGCGGCAGTTTGTGCAACTCAGGCGATCAGCTCAAGTGTTTCCATTTGCGACCGGATTGCAATTGCATCAACATCAACATCAACATCAATCAGAGTTGCTGTTGCTTTAGCTGGCTCTTGCTATTTCTGCTTCTGTGACTTGTCACCCACACTTTCCCTGGAAATGAAGGTGACTCTGCTTCTTGCCATATTTATTTAGAATTACACACTCCACAGGGCTGTTTCTCTTTTTTAACTGTTTACTAATTGAAACACCTTTTCTTTTGACTCATTTCAGGTAAGCTGAAGGAAGAGTTTAACTGGAATTTTCTGTACCTTTGTAAGCACTTTTGTAAAGCGGGGTAAGACAGTATATGTAGTTTATTTTGCATAAATACAACATTCAATTTGCATTGTCCGGATCATGGTAATAATAGTGATTTAAACTGACTTTCTTTAGTTAAACAATTAATCTCCTTATAAATCTTCTTTAATTAGGGGGCTTAATGCGGTAATGAAAGCTTCAAATTATCCAAGTTAAGTTTGTGTTTACAATTTATTTAATGCACTTGCTTTGCCGCCCTAAGAAGACTTTTATTTTCTCCAATTTTATTAAATTGCAAACTCAAACTTGTTGCAATGATACTGCAATAATTTTTATAATTGACCTTCAGTCGATTTATCCCTTCATTTCATATTTTTGTGTTTAATAAATGGATTTAGCTTCGGCGACTGTCAATACTGCTGTTGTCGTCAACTGCCATTTATTTTACAATTCGAGTGTAAGTAATGCAATTTGCAAACGATATCCGTTGAGCATTTTCCACATGAAATGTTTGCAATTGATTTACGTCTTGCCATTTCGGAAAATTGATTTGCGTGTGTGGCCTTTCATCGACTCCAAACTAAGGCAAAGCCCGGGCTAACAATGCCTCCATTGTCTATAAGTAATTCATAGGCTCACAATGCAAATAGTTTATAATTGATATTTTAGTTAATATTCGTGCTTCTTCAAGTATAAATATTTCGTATATATATTTGAGGGAAGGACGGACAAAGACCACAAACAGAAGGCAGTGGCATTGTTCAAAGTTTGTAAAGCGTTTTCCAGCCATTTACGTGGAAATGTTTCAATTTGCTTAAAATCTGTTTGCTCAACTAACACAAAAGCAACACTACGTAGCAACCATTCTAGGGGGGATGGGGAGATAAAGAGATAAGAACAGTGCGTTTCGAATGTATATATGGCACCCAGATAGATGTATTTTTATTTAGGAATAAATGCAATGAGATTCATAGCAATTCGCGTTCCCGGTTCCCAAAGACCGAAAGAGTCGTCTTCGTGCTTTTAAAGAATGTATTCTTGATCAGCATCGTCAGCCGAGTTGATTTCCAATCTAAAATGTATTACAAATGTACAATTGGGTGTTGCGCAAAATTAGCCTAGGAACATTTGGATTTATTAATTGTTGAAAAATCCAAATGTTCTGTTGCCTACCGCCCTGTTTAAATTGAAATTTTTTTAAGTTTAAGCATGATTAGAAAAAGTAATTTAGCCTTTTCAATGCTCCATTGAATTTTAACCAGAATGCTTTGGGTACCTATTGTCATACAGTCGGTCATACTCATATAGCTTTCCTACTTGTTTATTACAATAGTTACTATACATTAAATAAATTTAAATAGTAAATATGGTTTTTTCCTTATTCTATCCTGTTTTCTCTCTACTGAAGTTCGCTCAGATCGAAAAGTATAGGTTCTGTTACTCCTTTAACTTACTTTAATATTTCCCTGTGATTCAAAGTTTATTCGTTTTGAAACGCACTTTCCCATAGAAATGGGGATATTTATGCCCATATGTAGATGAGGTGCCGGTATGATGTGGTTAGGAGTCAGGGACCACACCTTTTGTGAGTGTGTGTTTGTGGGCTGTATGGACGTCCTGTCAAGAGCGACCGCCGCAAGGACAGCTGGCAAGAAGCAGCAGCAACACGACACAGCATACTAACCGCATATGTGCCAAAGATACACACGCACACATATGCATATGCACACATATCCTATAGATACACCCGCACAAACAGGAATGGCAAATATGTGTGCTTTGCGACTTTTAACAGCAGGTCCTGCGCTTGCTTTCCGTTTGGTCGTCAATATTTTATAACGCCATGTGCCAAATTATGGTCTCCGCCGCCAGAATCTCGAAGCTATTGCAGATATATGTGTGTTTGTATGCTGACAAAAATGTATTTACTTGCCATTTGTTTGATTATCCCGCCTGTCGAAATTTATTCGCAGGGAGTGGGATGATAAAAGAACATTTATGCGCTTAATTAAATGCCATGTAATGTAATTGAATCTAAGGGAAAATTAAGTGCTTTAATTAATTTGCCTCTGACTTATAATTTATACATACCGAACATTGCTCATACGCCCCGTTGTGCGGGCTCTCTTGCGCTTTCGAGAGTTTTAATTGCACATTTTTCAATTAAAAACTATGCGAGAGGGCGAACCGAGTTGGGGCCGGGTTCGGGGCGTGAGGCTGTAGATTTGTTTATACGATTGCATTGTTTAATTGAATTTACTGTAACAAATGAGAGGCCAAAGGCAGCGGCGAAAAACCAAACCAAACAACAACATCAAAAGTTCACAAGTGCAATTAATTTCGGGTTGTGTGTGTTTTTACTTTTATTTTTATTTTATTTCGCGCGGAGCAGAGCTCAATTTCAATTTCAGTTGCTGCTTTTTTGCATGCTTCTGCTTTCAGCTTTTATTCTCAATTAATTTGGCCAACTATAAATCAGCTGGAAACGGTGACAATTTAAACGATTCTCTTTTTGCCGGTGTTTATTTTGGCTTTTTTTTATGAAGGGGTGGCAAAATAAATAGCAAACTGTAAACATTGTGAAAAGTAGAGTATAAACTTGTGATAAAATAGTAAATAAAGAAAGGGTACTTAAAAACTCAATGCTTTTTAATGGGTGTATAAAGTTCCCTGGGATTTCTCATAAATTTTTAGTTTTTAAATATTTTCTACAAACTTTCCATAGACTTTATACTTTTCCTGAAGCAATTATTCCCCGACTTTAATTGATTTTTGTATATTTAAAATTCCCTTTCTCATATTTCCTTAAATAAAAGTTCTTGTCGCTTAAACTTGTGCCACAAAAGCCAAGTATGCCTTGATTCCACTTTGATTCAAGCTTCTCCAGGAGAGCTCGTCGAAATATATAAATCGCTCTTAAAGTTGCCACTGGCAACTTTTCTCGTTCATTTTCCTCTGGCAAAAGTTTGTTTTTGTTAGAATAGTTTCGTTTCCGCTTGTGTCTATCATTCGGCTTCTGTTGTTTCATCTGTCTGCTCTTTTGCATTACATATTCCTCGCCTGCTGGAGCCAGGATCCGCACTTCCTTCGCCTGCTTCGCCTGACAGCTCCTGCTTTTGCCATTTTATGGCAGTTTTCGAACCGGAAATGTTAAGCACGGAAATCATGCGCGCCCGACTATGACAATGACATCGAAATGCTTTTTCTGCTCAGCTCTGGCTGCCTTTGTGCATTTCCCTGTTATCTGTTTGCTTTTGTCCCGCATTGTGCAAAAGAAATGTCTGCAATTATAAGACTCATGTTGAGTTATTAAATTATTTATTAATTTTTTTGTTTGGGTAAACTGTGTGAGGTACAACTATCAGTAGGGAGAACTTAACATATTATACCCATCAATTTCATAAAAGAAGGTAATGTAATTTCGTGGGAAAAAAACTCTTCTTTAAGCTCTATCCCATATTTAATTACTTTCAGAGAAGCAAAGAGTATTAAGGGAGCATTTTCTAGAAGAACCCCTTCAATTATTTAAGCCCTGTAACGACATTAAATTCTGGCGAAATAAGTGCTTTCTATTCAGCTGACAGGAAGTATAATTTTCGGAATTTTCACAGCCACCGCAAGGCAAGGCATGGCAGTTCTTTCATCACAGGGCCCTCTCACAACTTGGCCAAGAGCCTCTGCTATTGGCACTTTAATGGATACACATGAAAGGAAGCGAGCTCTGAGCAAAGCTGTGGGTGCAATGAGTGGGCTTTTGCGATGGTGTGAGTTGGCCAAGTGCGAGCAGCTGCTGCAGGGAAGTGCGGTTCCAAGATGTTGCTTTTGTGTTGTTTGTGGCTTTTCCCAGCGACATGAAAATGGCGTCAGCTGCAACTTCCTTTAGCTGAAGCTTAAACTGAAGCCAAATAATCGGAATTGAGATTTTGTGAAATGAATGCTGATTGCACAGGCCCTAATAAGCCTTGCGTGAGCCTTTAATTTGGGTAATTTCAGCGAGACATGAGTCTCCCACTCTCTCTCTCTCTGCCTTTTCCTCTCTGTGGATCTAGTGTTAACTTTAAAAACTTAAGTTCAGCCGGGCGTACATGGCGAATACGTAATTCAGTTACACACATCGCCTCCTTGGAGAAACACACATCTTGTTTATTTTAATATTATACAATCCCCGCCTCGGTCTTGTCTAGACTTTCGAGTGCCTCTCCTTTTTCCGCCCTGGAAAAGAGTGTAAAAGAAAGGGCGTGGCGGAATCGCGTTGTATCTCTCGGATGTGCGATGTAAAATCTCATTTTCGAGGCTCAATTCCAGCGGGGGTGGAGTCCTGTTCAAATTGCAACCTGAATTGCAATTCTTTTCAGATTCCAGCAGGTGCGGCAGGTGGGGCTGACTGCCTTATGTCACGTAGTTGATTGAGATTCTATTGCCCCGACATTGATTATTGATGCACCATGGCAGGCAGGCCCGCGTTGGATCTACGCCAAGTTCACTGTTTCTTTAAAGGTGACGCCTCAATAAATGTAGAAAGACAGGGGCTGAGGAAGTAAATTCTGTCAGGAAATGTGTGAGTAATAGTAAAAAAGCTATGAACTAGTAGCAAATACTATAAACTCTTGTGTTTGTCAGAGAATATTCACTCGGGAGACTCCCAGTATAAATTTCCCAAAACTAACAATTTTAATAACATTGTTCCGAAACAAACTAAAAGGTAAACCAAAGTTTTTTCCTTAGGCAATTATCAATTAGTTATTCCAAATGATGTTGCTTCCGACAGCTTGTTTAAGCCATTATTTAATTAACTTATAAACGTTTATCTGCATTGTAATCTTTATGGACACCATATTTGTGTGTGTTGTGACGAGCGATAAAGGGAAACTGTCGTAATAAAACTTTTGTTTACCAGCCGAGCGTATGAAGAAATCCTTCGGTATATTGTTAAAGCCTTAAATGGGATTTCGTTCTGGGAAGCGAGCCCGGGACTGGACTTGGCTGATACTTAATTGAGATTCCAGCGTATGGTGCAATATACTGATTAATTTGTCACTTGTACAAGTCCTTTGGAGATGGCTGCCTTGAACTGAGCCAAGGACTTAAGCTGCTTACGTGGCTGTGGCTGTGTTAATCCTTTGGCTGCCATTCTGCCGGACATGAGATAGGGTCCTGCTCATTTCACCCCATCTCTGAGCTCTCTCTGTCTTTTCCAAGTAAACCCTTTACTGAAGCTAATTAGACAGAGACAGAGAACGAGAGAGCGAGTCTCCTCCTCTTGTTAAATATGACAAATATCACACATACGCTCCGTTGGTTCGCTGGAAGTATTTAGCAGTTGATAAATCTTTCTCTCTCTCTCTCTCTCTCTCAAGTTGCTGACGTCAGCAACTGCGTGTTATTCAGCTTTCTTCTTGACTGTTTTGCTCTGTGTTTTTATTATATATTTTTTGTTAGCTGTGATTACACAACTTTCTACTGTCGTCAACAAAACGAGCGTATCGTCGCTGAAACTTGATAAATGAATTGACTTTTGCCGTCGGTGACGGCTTCCTGACTTCGGAACAAGCTGACAGGAGGCCAGCGGGTGTGGGGGCAGTTATGTCAGGAGCAGGCTGCAATTACAATTAACTAAATTTCCACGTGACGACCGTGTGTGTGTTCTATACGTGGAACGTAGCACAACTTTCAGGGCAACCCTCTGGCACTTTGGCTGCGGAGGTCTTCTCATATTCATACTCTCATATATGTATGTGCATATATGTATATAAATGTACTTACATATATTTATGGTTGTAGATGTGAACACTTGGCCAGGCTTAACCCCGAACTAAGTGGCGACCGCATGCCTTGGGTCTGTTGGAGGGCCGCGAGTCTAATTAGCCGCTAACCCACACACACGAGGACGCATTTAAACCCACAGTCCACCGTTGCCCCACACAGACAGCCAATTAAAATTTCCTTTTCAGCCAACCCCCGATGGTGGCCCGAAAGGTAGTTATGGGTTGTATTAGGGCGAGTTTAACAACAATTAATTGGGGCTTTGACGCGGACTAATTTGGAAGCAAACCTAGGATGACCCAGGAATCTCTAGGGGTTTCAAAACGTTTAAAAAGATGGCTAAAAGAATGCAAAGAAATTATTAATAAACCAAATTTGTGTGTAAATTTATTTATTTTTACGATCTATTTTTATGCATCCCATTTTGTGGTTTTAAAAACTTTCTTCAAATTCGAATCTATCTTGTAAAATGGTATTATATTTAAAACTTCCAATCTACTTCCTTATATTAAATTTTCAATTAATTATCTCTGACTTTATGAGTCATCGCAAGTGGTTTCAAAACAATCAGTAAAGACGTTTTAATCATTGAAGTAAAAAAGCTGTACAATAAACTCAAAAATTATCAAGAATTTAGAACAAAGACCATGAGTAACACCTCGAGTGAATAAATTTTCCTTATTGAAACGCCATGGCTCTTGTTTCATATCATTAATCTATGAAGTTTGCATATTAAAATTAATTATATTTCCCTTACTAAATTTAAATTAGAATGCAAATACTATATAAATTATGCAGTTTTTAATACTCCTTTTTTTGTATTGCCTTGCAGGTTCAGCGAGGCATTCTGGTTTTTTAGTGCATTTGCTGGCTGTTTGAATTATGGTAAGTTTTGATTTTCTATATTTATTGATTGCTACACGGTAATTGAGTGAAATAATTCAGTGTTTTTTGCTACTCACTCACTCACTCACACTCGGCTGTTCATTAATTCCGTTTTGGCCAATTGACGTATGTCAATTAGTTGGCCTGCTGTGGCGATGATGAAACAAAACCCCATTTGTTGTCCGGGATTTTTGCGACTTGATTGCTTGATTGTGCTGGAGCTGAAGCTAGAGCTGGAGATGAAGCCTCCTCGTTGCATGTCATGATCGGGTGATTTGACAGTTTCTCGTTGCCACAATTAGCAGGGACTGCGGTGATGAGCATTTTTGTATTGTCTGCTTAGCACGAGGCCTTTCATCAATCTTCGTTCGGCATTGACTGACTACTGGCTGCCGTTCTATGTTCGTTTAAATGGCGTTAAATGTAAATGCACAAGAGACAAATTTCGGCATTTCACAATGTGCGCCAAAGGCGATTAATTTTGGCCGGGAGGCATTCCACTTGCCACTTGCCACAGAACAGAAACCAGCAGTCAGTGTCAGCCGGGCGGCGGCAAATGTGTCTTGTAGATGTCCGCCCCACCGTAACCATTCTTCTCACCTTCCACCCCTGGTGGCACTCCCCCACCTCGCCCTTTGACTTGGCCTTGTAGCAACGCTTATGTGGGCGTGGGCAAGCAATTTATCTTTCACTTTTTCCAACGCTGCGGCTTGTGGCTTCTCTTCTTTGCGTCTCTTTTCCATGCATGGAGAAAAATATCATATTTTAATATCAGTTAAAGCTTAATTTGTTTTCTGTAATTTTACATTTTAAATTGGCATTTTTTTAAGGCTTTCAAATGCTTTACAGAGTAATTTTCTTTATTAATAAAAAGGGATGTTCTTATTGATCATCTTGATATCATCAAAATATTTCATAAATATGCTCGAAAAATACACCTTATCTTCCCATATTTTTCCCTGCGTTTCTCTGTGTGTAACTCTCCGGATGAGCTCGGCAATTATGCGTAATTCGCATTTTTTCGTTGCATACTTCGGTGCGTTGCGCTGCGAGCGAGGCTTGGAGAGAAGCCCGAGCTGGGACGGTGGCTAGGCGATGGCATCCCAAAAATTAATATACCCACATACCTTCAATGCCTGAGTGGCATGTGCAGCTTGAGCCAGCTGCGGCTTCTGTTTCTGCTGCCAGCGTAATTAAGTTGAAATTAATGGAAAATTCCTGCAGGTCGGGACCAAAACTTCGCGATACAGTGTGGCCATTACACACAGGAATATGCAACATTTTTGACTTAACATACGTCTTCAAGAGTTGAATATAAAGCGTAATTTAACAACGTGTGTTTATAATAAATCTTGCTATTTTAATTAATAATGAATATAATAATTTATGAATATATATATATGGCATACATGAAGTTATCCTATCTGAAAAGTGTTGGATCTCGGCATTCTTATTTCCAAAAGTTGGAACTAATAAGATGTTTAAGTGACGTTGTCTCATTTTAAATATTAATATAGCTTACATTTAAAGCTTAATTTGGGAATATTTTGCCTTTAAAAGGAAATTTATGTCGTGCCATTTAACTAAACGTGAAAGATCTAATTATTTTTTCTGAGCACATTATATTCAAAAAAGTAAAAACGAAGAGATAATGAAATAGATATATAGAAAGTCATATTAATTTCTCTCATTCTAAAAAAAAATTGTAATTTTTGTTCCTGTGTACCAATTAAAATCATTTAAAAGCGAGTACAACCTTTTCATTTAATTCTAGTCCCTGGGCACTCTAATTTCATATAATTAGCAACTAATGAAGAGTTTAAATTAATATCAGAATTTCATATTGATTTGTTTCATTTTTTAAACGAATAAACTTGCACGTTTTTGGCGTTTTTCAATGCAATCCATCTAAATTACCGAAAATTTTACTTTTCGCTCTATTATTTACCAATTTGGAAGCCGTGGGGAATATATATTTGGGCACACTGGCAATGGCACCTGACCAGGCTCAAAGTGGAAAATAACTTAATTGACTGGATGGACGCCGTGCGGGAAAATTTCAGTAGGAGGAGGCGTCGGCTTTCCCCAGAGACTTTTCACCTCCCCCTCCCACTTTTCTCGGATTTTTTCTTCCCCTTCTCCCACTCTGCTCTTTCATTTATTCTGTTTGCCCAACGCAGAGTTTGCAAATTGAAATTGGTTTCTGTTGCATCGCAATGCAAATTTTCTGTTGCATGCCTTCCTCCGAGTACGAGTCACAACGAACAATTTGCCGATTAATTGGCCTTAAATTGGCCATGTGTATATATGTTTTGCTGAAAATTTAAGGGATTAGCTTCCATTGATTTATTTCACCTGGGCAGCCCCGGCAGATTGCTACGCCATGATGATGAGTGATGGGAAAGCTCCATCAAAACGAAGCGACAGCAACACTAAAAGCTACTTAATGCGCTTATGTAGCCTCAATTTTGGGGCTAATAATTCCATTATACTCAGCAAAATTAGCGAGAGTTTCATGCTTCAATTGGAAAGCGTTGATAACCCTGTTGCCTTGGTTATTCGCCACTCGAAGGACGATCAAAGGAGTACTTATTGGTTGGCCAGATTAAATTCCAAAGGGCGGTCCCCGAACAATGCCGAATTCTAATCAGAATGCAAAACCCCTCACAATTCCCTCCCGGCCAATTGCCATAAATCCAATAAAGCCGTAAATGCAAATGCGGGTGCAGTTAGCACACCAATAGGATGGAATTCGTTGAGGTAGCAACTGTTTTTATACCAGTTATACCAGCAACACGCAAAATAAATATATATATTGGTTACCAGCCAAAATACAATGAAAAAGTCTAAGAGAGAAAATAGAAAATAAACTTATTACATTTTAAACACAAATGCGTTCTACCTTTGCCTTGCTTGTCAGTTAACTTAATAGGGCTGCCAAAAAGCTTTAAATCAAAATAGGAATCATCTTTCCAATTGAATCGCTTCCACAAATTAATTACTTTAAGTTTAACAAGTGTTTTGCACAGATACTGAACATCTATCCGCTTTCTAACAGGCCATTGTCAACATGTCGCTGCCGTTGCCAGCCACGGTTAAGCTGAGCACAACCCTCGCCGAGAAGCCGCTGATCGACTGCAATCCGGGCCAGAATGCGGCCACCTTTGGCGATGCCAGCGTCGACAGGATTGCAGCCGACTGAGGTGCATTCGCATTCGCATCCGCACTCGCAGCCTGTGATCGTGCCTGCTACACCCTCCAATCCACAGGAGATCAATCCGGACCGAAGTACCCACAGTCACGCCAAACTGCCGCCACTGGAACTGCTGGTGGAGAACAAGATCAGCTATAGCAGTTGCTACCAGCAGCACACGCAGGATCTCAAGAGCCAGAGCCATAACCACACCCACAACCAGAGCCGCTCCAAGCGGAGCTCATTGAGCAGTCCCTCGTCCAGCGAGGATTGTGTGAGCGCGACCAGGTCCAGTGTCTTCGATGACGCCGCCGAGAGCTTTGTGATCAACTTTCCCTCGGAATCGACGACCGCACAGCATCTGCTGCCACTCTCGGAGACGGTGCCGCTACTCACCCACATTGAGGCCACGGTAGTGGATAAGCAGCGATCCATAAGGCTGAATAAGAATAGTGCCTCGCTTATATTCACCAAGAAGGAGTTGTCTCAGGGAAGTCAACAGCATCAACACCAGCACCAACATCACCAGCAGCAGCAGCAGCAAAGGCGCCAGCACCACAGCAGCCTCTACGGAGCGGGCAGGAAACCCACCAAGCACCTGCCTCCCACCCGAGGACAGCACCAGCGGCGCAGTCTACCGCTTAGCTACAACAACAACAATCTGGTGACCACAACTCCAGCAACAGCAGCAGGAGGAGGGGGAGCGGGAGTAGGAGCAGGAGTAGCTGCCAAGCTTGTGCCGCTTAAGCAGCACCACGGACCCGGTCACACGGCACCACCCACGGCTAACGTTGTCGGTGGAGGAGCGGGAGCTGCGGCTCCGTCCGCCCGCAAACAGCTCTCCTACTCCTGGTACGCGCCCGTCTACAGTGCACTCGAGGAGGAGCTGGAGCAGGACTCGCGGGTGAGTACTTACCAGCCTCTAAGCCATATTTCGAATCCTTACTAAATCATTAATCTATTGACTAATCCAGGACTCCTCGCCAATCCACAATCTGGCCAACACAAAGCAGCACCAGCGCTCCGCCAGCCAAAAGGCCACCAGTACCGCCTCCACCACCCTGCATGCCACTCCCCGCCACGCTCACGCCCACGATTCCGGCGACGCTGAGACGGTTGCGCTCCTGGACACGCAGGCGCGGAGCAAGGTCATCATTTCCTCAGCAAATGGCGATGCAGGCGGAGCAGGAGGAGGCGGTGGAGGTGGCTCTGGAGGTGCAGGAGGAGCGTTGGCACCCAATGGCGGAGCTGGTCATGATCTGGAGAGCTCACTGGGACTGTCGGGTGGCGGGCAGTTGCCAAGAAGACGTCGCATCGAGAACTTTCTTAAGTCCCTGGTGGGACTCAAGGCGAGCAGCAGTCGAGCAGCAGCAGCAGCAGCAGCAGGAGGAGGCGCCACAGTGGGCGGGATACCCGATCGTGAGCGACCTGCTTCGCCGGAGATACGGATCACACGCACTCCCTCCGAACAGGATGTGGTGCTCCGAGATCCCTCTGGCCGCCAGCTAGCCAATGGCCACGGGCGTGGCAGCCTAAGCATTAGCGGTTCGAGCAGCTCCCTGAATGTCGTCCAGCAGAAGATATGGCACATTATGCGACGTGAGGGCAGCGCCAGCAGCCTGCACCAGGAGAAGTCCCAGTCCATTGTCCAGTACACGGGACTTCGCAAGTGCGAGACTGTTCTGGCCCTCACCCGTCAATCCCAAACGCAAAATCATGGCCTGAGCCAGAGCCGAAGTCAGGGTCACTCGCTGGCCGTCCATGGCAGTGGCGTCTTCAGCTCGAGCGGCGTGGAGCAAATACGACCCCTGAACCGCCTGCGGAACAGTGTGAGCAGCATGAACGGGGTGGGCACCTGTTCGCGCTGCTCCAGCATCCTATCGCTGGCTGCCTCCGGCTCACGATACTCCCTGTCGAATGGCTTTGTGCCCAGGCCGGACTCGGCGCTAAATCACCGGGAAGTGGAGGAGCTGCTGCAGCAGCAGCGCCGAAGTCAGGAGCCGCACATCAACGTGAATGCCCAGATTAGGCTTAGCGGTGGAGCAACGGCCGGCTCAACCAGTCCCAGTCCGCCGTCCAATGTCACAACGGCCACGCTCCACTCCAGCTGCGCCGCGAATCTGAACCTAGATGAGCACCAGCAGCAGCATCAGCAGCAAGGGATATCGACGCCCGCGACTCCCACGCCGACCGGAGCAGCAACTGGCGGTGAACTGGCACCCTTTGGTACCGATCACGCCTACCCGCTGACCGTGACATCGCTCCTCTCCATGGTCAGTGCCAACCAGGCGGCCCAGGCCTGTTGTGTGCGGGACGGTATTGCGCTGAAGCGTCGCGAGATGCTTGCCTCCGCTGATGTAACGCCCTCGGCGGGCACTCCGGCCACACCCACCACCGCCAACTTCCAGCCCTTTACCTGCAAGTTGTGCCTGATCGATGTGGAAGAGGTGGGCGAGGCGATGGCGCTGCATCAGTGCGGCTGCCAGTTCTGCATCGAGGTGAGTCCTGAGGATTAATTTTTTATGTGTATAAGTGGGGAAAGGTTTCGAGTGCTTTTGAAGCAAAGAGCTTATAATAAAAAGATGAGTGACGCTGTAAGATTCTGATCTCTGTGTAGTAAAGAAAGTGTATTATATTTTTAGCAGAAAATTGGCTTGCATACGTCAATTGAAATATGTCGGCTTTATGCATCTTTCTTCTGCTTATTAAAAGGTCTTTGCTAATGGACTTGAAATAAGAATTATCTTTGCAGTGGTGCAATTAAAATCAATTGAGTAACTATTAAGGCTTGCATAGAAACTCCTTACAATTCCCAAGCTGCAAAACGCTTTCAGAACAAATGATTAATGATCACCTTGGCCATTTCATGTTCGTGTAAATGTGTGACATATGCAATGTATTTGCCATAAAATCTAATTATTATTAATCAATAATCAACAGCAATTTTAATCAATGTCAACCTCAATTAAATATATTCATATTAGCCGAAGGTAAATGAAAGGTATATTTTATTATATAACAGATTCCACTCGTTAATGACATTTTTTGTTGCTTGTTTATTTACTGGATAAACACCCTGAGGCTGACATCTGTTAAAATTTGACTAGTATTATTTAATAAATAAAGCTTGTTCTTATTGAAAGCACTTAAGCAAGCTGAATATAAATACTGTATTTAAACAAATGGAGTTCTGCTGGGCAAACAGAGGATTTAGCACCCTGTGAAAAATGTATAAGCCTGTCATGTTCTCTTTTTGCTCAACAGAAGTTCGTTCTGCCAAAAAAGTTTCGGTCTTGAAAATAATGTTTGCATTGGGTTTTTGTCACGCCAGCAAAAATGTTTATCAAACTGAGTACCAAGCGTTAGTTGTTAGAAACCGACATGTATCAGGGGAGGGGGATTTCTGAGCAATATAAAGGCGATAAGAGATACTCTTTTGTACCCTGTCATGCCACTGAATTGTACGAAAAGAACATGTGAATAGATTTTTATGCGATAATAATTTCCATTCGACTTTGCGGCTTAAGATAAAAATATGACTTTATTTTCCCACCAGTAGCACACGCACTCACACGACCATAAAAATGAGTTGGGTAAATTCCTTTAAGCCGCAAAAAGATTTTCCTGCGGTCTCCCCACTCACCCTCTTATTGATTGTAGCAGCCGCACCTAGCTGCATATGTTAGCTTTCTTATTAGGATACTTTCTGCCATTTTCCCCAGACCCCTTTGCCAGGTGCACGAAAGCGGAAAATTTTCCCGGAAAATTGAAAAATGACGCCCAGCCAGCAGACGCAATATCTTGCGAGTGTTAGAAGCGACTTTCTGGATGCTGGCTGGCAGCTTAACCCAAAACTGAATGCTGGGCATAAATAAGCAGAAAAGCCGAATGTATTTTCTGATATTTGATAACTTTTGCTTGTATATATGCCCATGTGCATTATGTTTGCACAGGCTGCTGTGGCCTTGCTTGAATTCTAGCATAAATTTTGGTTATTTTTAGGGCTGGGAAATATGAAACATTCAGTCCGCAGCTTAAAATTTGGCTTACTAAACTGATTCGGTCCGGTAAACACGTTTAATCCTGTGTGCAGCAACTACATTTTACATTTTCCATTTGGGCCAAAGCTATTTTTAGCTGCTAAAGTTAAGCTCTTACATGGGAAAGCTCTATGTTAATTGCTTTATTTAAATTTAAAGCAAACATTGTGCAGAAGTTGTAGTCCAATTTATTATCGTATTCAGCTTTTAAAATCAGTATTGGCACTGAGCTCAGACCTTAAGGCATTTAAAATGAGAGATATTTAACTTTCCAAGAGCTTAGATTTCCTCGATTTTTCCTAAGTATTTTCTCATAATTCGATGCATTTTCTGGGAGTTCGACTAACGATGTTTTTCTGCAGCAGCTAAAAGAAAATATTAAGCAACATTTGCAAGGCTAATCCTCATCAGTGTCTGCATCTGCATCTGCATCAGCATCAGCACGGCAGCATCAGCATCATTTATTTGCTCAATTTGCATAGCAATTTGCTCTCGAAAGGAGAGAGCCTGCGAAGGCGAGGGCGGAAGGATGTCGTCAGCAAGGGGTTAACGCTGCTAGGTGACTCATCTGAGATGATGCTTGAGATGCTGCCTCAGCGTTTCCCTGCATTTTCTTCGACGCTACTAAGTAATTTCAGCAAAATGCGCTGCGTTTCCTGGGCGTTGTTAGTCCTGCCAGTCCCTTTTTCGTCCTCACAAAAGCCAAGTCCCCGGGCCCCGGGACTCTAGCCGCTTTTACTTTGCTCTCCTGTTGCCATAAACAAATTGCATTTGTCTTGAAAGGAGCGGGGTCATACGGAGATGGCGGAGAAAGGCGTGCACAAATTGCAAGAATTTTAAATAATTAAGTAAATGATTTGGCAAGTGCAGCTTCCTTTATGTTGATGATGCAAGAGTATCTAATTTCATCTGTCTAACATCCGAAAATGGGTATTTTTTTTTTAGCATAAATAAATTGTAAAAACTTTACACGTAATAACTGCATAGAAAAAGGGGTACAGGCAAAAAATGTTTATATAGTTTCTATTTAGTTAAATGTGGTTTCTTAAGCAAGGCTGCGGTTGAATTCTTTTTTGTTAGTTATTTTTAGAAATATTTTATTAAATAAATTCAAATAAAAATTACCAAAAAGGTGTATGGTAAACAAAAGAAAAAGCCAAGAGAAATGAATTAATTAAAAAAATCACAATTTTAATAAGATTTTGTTGACATTATTAGTTAAAATTGTAATGAAACCTATAAGGAAATATAGAGAGTTGAATATAAACCATGTAAAATATTTCTGCTATAAAAAGGATGGCTGAAGTACTTTTTATTTTAAGGCAAGAAAAATTTCAAAGGTGGTCAATCAATTTTTTTTATTTCAAAAACTAAGCATTCTTTTTGTAACTATAATTTTTTTCCTTCTTTTTTATGCTGATTTTCCCCGAGTGCCCAAAAAAGGCAAAATAAACTTCTGAAGGCGAAGGCACTAAATAAGCGAGCTTCATTTCGTAACGTCTTGTTGCTCAACTTGTGTGTTTTTTGTGTGTATGCAGGTGAAATTTATTGCACGCACGCAGGCACACACTCCTGACACACACCTGACCGGGAAGGCATGTCCGCTAGAACGGCAGGACGTGAGCAGCCGACCCCGCCCCGGGATCAGGACCCAGTTCATCCTGGGAACTTCCGGCTACGTGTCTAATGGCTACAGATGTACTGCCGTGTCTTCGTGTCCGTGGTCCGAGGGCCATTTGTCAACCTTAAACCAAACAGGAGCTCCTTTCCAAGTTTGTTCGCCTTTGCGGTTTGCTCTTCTATTTTTTTTTTTCATTATAATTTTTTCTTCTCTATG
Source organism: Drosophila watanabei (assembly GCA_008042575.1). Classification (NCBI taxonomy): domain Eukaryota; kingdom Metazoa; phylum Arthropoda; class Insecta; order Diptera; family Drosophilidae; genus Drosophila; species Drosophila watanabei. Next base: position 5,637 of record VNJS01018192.1, on the reverse strand, counting down.
TGCCCATTTTTGTTTGGCCGCAAATTATGGCCAAACATTGCTCATACGCAGCGTTGGCCGCAATCGCCTAATTGAAAACCAAACGAAACGAAGCGAAATTTCAATGCAAACAACATTTTCATTTGTTTGCTCTCCACCTCTCTCTCTCTCTCTGTCTCTCTGTCTCTCTGTGGCTCGTCTCGTCTTGATGCTCCCATCTCGCTCCATATAACATTTACGATTCACTGAGTTGACAAATTTTCCGCTCCTGGAAAAAAAAAAACAGCAGCAGCAGGGAAAATACTAGTCAGACATCAGCGAAATAGCCAGAACAGCAGAACACGCTGGAGAGGGACACAAAAAAAAATAAAGATGATATTTTGCTGGGGAACGGTATGTGTCACTCTTATGCAGCATCATCATAATTCACATTTAGTCCGGGGCGCAGCACACACACCCGTCGCAAATGGTTGATAAATGCTATATAAATTGAGCTTGCAGTTCCGCCCGGAGATTAATATCTTTATGGGGCTTCGCTGGGAGTAGTTGCCGCCTTCATCATTAATCCTTATCAGCGATGTCGGGAAACTCAAAGATCGCGGGGAAAACATGCATGGGAATAGAATACAGAGTGGCTGGCACTTGAATGCTTATTAAAGCGGCATTCGGATTAATCTTTAAGCTAGTTGTCTCTTAAAAATATCTTACATTTCCGTGGACTATAAATATTTTATTATACTTAATGTATTCCAAGCTAACTCTCCCATATCTCCAGCTGAATGAACGTAGTATTCCCCAAATATTTCGCTGTGGTGCAGCTTTTACCATCTCTTGTTGACTGTCACAGCGCAGTTCAAATATTTTGCAGCTGGCTTGCTAAGAGCAAACCCTTCACGTGGCACTCATAGTTGCTCCATCCATCTGCATGTTACAGCCAGGCCAGGGGATGAGGAGAGGATAGCGCTGCTGAATGGCGGTTGCTCCTCCGTTGACTGCGCATGAAAAAAGGCGACGCTTATTAAACATGCTCGAATGGACAGCAACGCATCTCGAGGAGGAGGAGCACTAAACTGGTTGAAATTTATGCACCAGCGATGAGGTTTAAACTCTGCCATTTGATGTGCCACAAGGATGGGTTGGTTGCAAGGAGTGCATTTTTATGGGCACGGCCATCACTAACGCTCATTAGTGTGTGCAATAAATTTAGAATAACAAGAGGGAGAGTCGCCTCCTCCTCCTCCGACGATGACGGTGGGTCAGGCAAAAGTCGGACAAAGGGAACCAGACAAAGTCGCCGTCTGGCCTCAATTTCCAGCCCCTTTCTATGGATCCTAGATCACGAGTTAAAGTTTTACGAGGCGCCACAAAGTAGGCAACCAATTGAAATTTATGATGACTAAACTTGCTCCTTTTTATTAAACTTAAGATGTCAATTTAGCTTCGTTTAAGTAAGCTTATTAGCCAAGTTATTAAAATAAATATTCAGAAGAAAGCATATAAGGATTTATTTTAATTTACAAGTCTTCCGTAACTTTATTTTCTGGCAAATAATAACACTTTCCTAGCTTCCCTGTATCAAAATTTGTGCCTTCTTTACTCTTTGGAATGCTGAAAGGACTGTATACCTTTAGCTCGATTCCGTTCTCTATTTGTTTAGCTCACATTTCGACTTGGTGAGCACTCATTTTGCAATTTGTTTGTTGCAGCAGCAGCTCCTTTCATTACTGGCTGCTGCAGGAGTCCCTTCCCTTCTCTGTTTTGGTTTGGCTTGCTTTCCCTTTTGTGTTAATTGAGCTGCTCCTGCTGCTTTTCCTGATGGCCACAAGCTGAAAAGTAAATTAACACGGAAAAAGCGAGCCTGAAACAGGAGCAGCAACGCAGCCACCTGGCTGTGCCATAAACGCCGTCTATATGTGCTATATGTAATATGTGCGCTGAACGTGCTGTAAGCTATATGCCATATGAGTGAATCGCATTTACAGCGACGGCGGAGAAAGAGAAAGAGGAGGAGGAGGAGGCAGGGGCAACCACCGTCTGCGGCGGTGCTGCATGAGAGATGGGGAATTCAAAAGGGAAAAGCCAAGCGAAACAAACACGCGAGCAATTAAAATGCTCAACAACAAATTGCTATCAAGTACTCAAAATTCAAAGGGGAAGAGACAGCAAAAGCGGTGAGAAAAACGAGAAAATAAAGGAAGGAAATGGGAGGAAATGGTGGCAACATATATGCTTCCAGGATAAACAAATAAAAGTTGACTCAATTTTCACAGGAGATTGATTAAAAACAGAATGAAATGTGAATACTCTTTCATGCGTTTTATACAGGTATTTTTTTGTCTAGAGAATAATGCGGTACATGTATCAGAATGCCATAGAAAATAATCGGTAAATGTAATTGCATCACCAAGTTAATTGGTTTAACTAGGGGAACCTAAGGGAACTTGACCCTGTTCCCCCTTTAATTAATTAAATCAATTTAAGTTGTTTTCTAGCTTAAATCTCCATTTTATTTACCCTTGACATTGAACCATGAAATCGTAAAAGGCGCTCAACTTCCACGAACTAGGATCAAACTTAACAATGTCCTTTTCTTGGCCTTATGCCTGCCCCCCTTAATTTTGTATTTGATTTACGAATTTATGAGGGACAGCGGCTGAAATGATTTCATTTAGATTTACTCCCGACAGCAATTGGCGCCCCATTGTGCCGGGACTTGTTCCTCGAACCCCATATACCCCATCCGTGGGGGGTTTTTCACAGCTGAAAAGCCAGCGGAAAATTTATGACTGCCACTGGCTCAAAACGAAGACATTTGCCATGGCAAACTTGGGCTAAAGACTCACTGGGGTCTCGCCTCTCGTAATTGCAGTCAACATTTTAGCATTTCCAAGCAACGCGAGAAAACAAATAAAAATAAAGAAAAGAGAAAAAAGAAGGCACGTGACTGGCATAGATACAATTGAGGGGGCGACCTCTAACTCCCTACTCTTACACCCTTCCCCTCCCATATCCAACTTCCCCACTGTGGCTGCTGCATAAAAAACAGCGAAAAAATACTTGTAAAATGTAAATGTTTATGGCTGGAAAGGCGCGAGAAAAGAGCTCTTGAAATGGCCTTTAACTATGGATGAAACTGGAGAGAGTGGAAGGAAAGGGAAGAGGAGAGCTTGCACTGCACAAATTTAATTACCAGAAAAATATTATAAAATATAGAAAAAATGAAAATAATGCATTTTTATTAAAAATATATTAAATAAATAAGGGTTTTCATCCTGATTCTGAAATCATTAAGCACTCGGATGATATTACTACTTTCAACTCTTAGCTATTACACATTTTTATTGATCACGTTTAAATGTTTAAATGAAAGCAAAATAATATTTGTTCTGTATAAGTTATCTTTGAAATATTTATAGAAATACGGATTTACCCAAAATATTTTTAATATAAAATGGCAACATTAAGCTCTATAAATATTTCTTTCCATATTTATATTTTTTTACCTATATTTATTACCTAAATCAAATATAAAATGTTCTGTTGAAGCTTTGGGGGAAGTGCTAGATAGTTATAGATGTCAATACAAAATATTTAAGATCAAAAAGAATAAGAATTAAAACCCCTTAACCTAATATTAAACTATTCACCGTCCTTTTGATCAAGCTTAAGTTTCTTAACCGAATACTATATATCCCCTTTAAGGTTTCTGGGGAATACAAGTATTATGTTAGTGTGCTCTTTTGTACTTTTCGGTTATGAACTTGTTGACGTTTGGATTCAGCGCTCTCTCTTTCGGCTTCGACATGCAAAAGCACTTTTTATGGTCGCCCCAGAGTTGCGACGGGAGCAGACGAAAGCAATTTCCGGTCGGGTCAGCCATTTGCCCCGCTCATCGCGTCATTTCCGGCTTCTGGGCTGCTGCCTCTGCTGGTCTCTAACTGTTGTTCTTGTTCTTCGGCGAAGCTGACCATCTGCCCGGAGTTAAAGTGTATTTCGGCCACACGAATTTGGGTAACGTGTGGAAAATTGGCCAAATCCGTTTCGGGAATTTCGCTGTTTAACTTGGTTTTGTGTTATGTATTTTTTGCTGCTTTTGTTTTCGTGCTCATTTAGTATGCAAATGTGCGTCAATAATGAATTGCTTCTTTTCGGTTCTCTGTTTGCCAGCACAAGAAATTGAAATTTCGGGCGCGTAGCAAATTGGCTGGCAAATGTGTTTGCCTTTGTTCGGTTTTGTCGAGCGATTAATGCAGCAAATTGGCAGCGAAATGGCGGCTGCTGCGCCTAAGGGTCAAAGGTCGCTCCGGCCATTCATTTGGATCTGTCCTTTGCATAAGTCGATGCCTGTGCATGTGTGTGTGTAGGGCAGACCGGATGTATTGCCTTTACAGCAGCGGAAGTGGTCAACTGCAGTTTGGTCAGAGTTGGTCAGTGTTTGTCCTGCTGTCCTGTAATCCTCTGCAGTCGCCAGTTTAGATGGCTCCAATTGTGGAATGGCCAAGCCGGCGCATTCTGTGCGCATTCTGGCATGTGGCCCGTGGCTAATAGCCCCAGCCCGGCCCCTGCACTCCTCTCCCATATCCCTTGACCACTTAATATGTGGTCGCTGGCAGTCACGGTCGTTGGCCAGGACTGCTGGCATGACTTCTGCTATTTTCAGCAGCAATTTAAGCCAAATCAAATCAAGTTCTATTGGGGAAAACTTGTTTAGCCTTGAACTTGTTGTAAAAGTTTTGGTTTCGCTGTGGCTTCATCAAATTTGGGCTCAATTATTGGCTTCTGTAAAACTGTTTGCACAACTTCTGTTCACAATGTGCCTTTGATTTGTCTGTGGCAATGTCAAGTCCTTGTTTTTGATGTGATTATGAGCAGTTGGTTAGGGAAGAGTTTAAGAGAAAACTTATATTTATTTACAAATGAACAAAGAATTGATTACAGATATATATTTTGAAATCACCAATGATTCATTGAGTTTAAGTTTAAAGAAGAAATATCCTTGAGTTTAGGAGTCTTGCTAGACAACTTCATTTATCTTAGATGATGCCAATTTAAGTGATTGTTCACAAATCCTGAATTCCTCTATTGTTTGCTTTCTTGGGAATCTGGTGAATCTGTTAAATCAAAGCCACCTATATTTAATGGAGATGATGGTCTAGTTAAACGGAATGCTGACGTTGCCCCGAGGTTAAGTCTGTAATTGGAAGGGAAATTCAGCTGGCCTGACCAGGCATGAATGCAACTGAGCTGTGGTAAATGGTTTTGTGTGCCGAAACTGCAGACGATGAGGTTCCTATTGTGTTCCATCTCCGCATCCTTTGCATTAACTACATGCCAACAGTATCTTCGGGTTTCACTTGCCACCGAAAATCCCTACATTTTTCAGGAGAATTCCATCTCATACCCAGAAGTTTCGGGGCCAGGATATTCATACTTCTGCTCTCATATTTGATGACATGCTTGCTTTTTGTTGCTTTGCTTTTCCGAAACAAGTTGCAAACAAGCAGAAAACTTTCGCCCCTCGGCGGGTAAATCGCAACAAAAGTTTCCCTGCCGAATAGAAACCGCTACTACTTGCTATTTTCTTTGCGACTTCTTTTAATATTTATACTTTTCTGTTACATCGGATGCAGGGCGCTCGGTATTTTATAGCGGAGGGGC
>VNJS01018176.1:0-24385 GCA_008042575.1 Drosophila watanabei | reverse complement strand
TATAGCGTACGGTTTGCGAGCTCGGTCGCTTGGGTTGTGTTGTTGCAAACTCGAGACCGCGGCGTTGTGCTTGCTACCTGCGCCAAAAGTCAGTGTCGTTGTTTTTGTAAAACTTCACGGTTCGCTGATCGCGAGCACCGAACATCTGGCTGGCGCCTACGAAAAAATATAACGGTTTGAGCAGTGTGAGCAAATTGAGCCACGGCGTGCCCACCTCTGCTTTACATCGTGCGTGATCAATCCTATTCTGAAATATTGCCAATAAATAAGCTTTAAAGCCCACTGTGCGATCACTGGATTAGCGGAGAGCGACTGATAGCGGCAAAGAGAGCGACCTGCTGGGAGAGTGAGCGGGTCAGAGAGTGGGTGAGCAGGAGAGCTTTAGGTTTGGTTGTTTATTGCGCGTCTTCACTAAAAGTGCGAGAGTGAGAGAGAGAGTGAGAAAGAGCAAGTTAAATGCGTGGGCGAAGACAACAGAAACACAGACACACCCACTATCTTGCTCACACACACATGCTTTTTTTTAAACCGCTGCACGTGCAATGCAAAAACCTCTGAAAAAAAAAATGAAAACAACAAATGTAACGTAAAAGATATTTTAAGGGTAACTCTTTTAAAACCTTGAAAGCGAAACATACTGAGTAAGTTCTTGAAATCTTAATTCTCCTACATAAAATAATTTTTTGTGGTTCAAATACATTAATTTGTTATTTAACAAAAAATTTGAGACTTTGAGATAATAATAATCCTGTTAAGTATTCATGTTATTTGTTGGTTAATTACCGTAATTAAAATTTAAATGTCAATTTTTAAAAAAATATATAATAATTACACAAAACAACTCCTTTTTCCTGTATAAATATTTAAAACTTAAAGCTGTTGTCTGTTTATTAAGATCGGTTTATTGCATAAACTCTGTCAGTGAGAATAATTTAGTATATATTTTATTATTATAAAAAATTATAAAATTATAAATAATAACAGGCTTTATTTCAGCCACATGTTCTCAGTAGCTTTCTTTCCACTCCGTTTACCCGTTTTAAATGTAAATACATATATTTCTCCTGAAATAACGTATACGCCCCCGCAATAATTTGTTTTACTGCAGCCATAAAAAAACTAAGCAACAAAATGCGAAAAATACAACAAATTTGAGCCACAAAAAGCCGAGACAATGAAACCTGTTAATTAACTTTGCACAAATTTGGCAGAAAAGTGTCGCGACAAAATAGCCATAACGAAAAGAAGAGGGAGTAGCAATTGATTAATGCTCCGCAGAGTCTTCAGATATTCAGACCCACCTCTTTTTTTATATATATATTTTGGATTTGACTTTGAACTTGAAAAGGAGCATTGACTTGGAGCAATAGAGTTGGTTCAAATGAACACTAATTGGTTGAAGAATGGGATATTATTATTTATTATTATTTTATTAATAATTTGAAGGTATCTAAAATTCATTAGTATCTTCGAGTAATTCATAGTATTTTTATATATTATTTTAAGTACTGTATCTACTCATATTTTAGCTGGAAAAACGTTGAAGTTGATACTTTCATATTAACTATTCTTTATTCATTCATATTAATAACCGTTAACATTTCCCAAAGACAAAACACTTTGTTGAAAGTCAAATTCAGAATCGAAGAGATAAATCTATTTTTCCAAATCGAAATCCAAATTTAAATATGAATGCAATTATGGAAAAACTGCATAAATCAAGTCTACCATGAACGTATGTCGTTTAAGCTGTCCAACGCTCTCAAATGGTAATTTATCACCTGGTATCACAGTTAAATAAATTAAGCAGGACGCACTCCCCGCCCAAAATAAAGACACCCCTCAAAATCAAGACAGATTAAATCTTTGTGAACTGGACAATATCTTCATTAAACGATTGGTTCTACAAGGTAATCTCTGGCAGGTGATTCTGAAAGCGAGTTGTTAATCTCGTTGTTAACTTAATCCCGACTCCTAGTGGCCAGAAGCTGTCTCCACTCAATGGCTGACTTTAACCTTTGTGCGACTCTGTTAACAACTCCACCGACAACCCGTGGTGCTTGTGGCCGGGAGGGGATTTTCCATTGTTGACCCACATACATAGCTCCCCAGCTCCCCAGAATTGTTATGGTAATTTACAACCTCCAGTTAAATATTTGAGCTGCACCCAACTGCAGCCCGCTGTGCGGTTGTTTATACGCGTCTACTTGTATTGTGATCGAGTTGACAGTAGCACAAATTTTGATTGATGACGCCTGATTGACATTCGGGCAATTTGCTAATTCTATTTCGACTCCCAGCCAGAAATTGTGTCGCCTTTTTTGTGGGTCACACTGTGGTTCATATTTATGCTCTCGGTTCTTGGGTTGGGAACAATTTCTTGCACTAAAGCGATCATTAATCATAATGAATGCGAGTGCAGTCAGTCAGAGGTAGTCATTCAAGGGGCTGCTGCTTGATGCTATTTGCTATCTGCCAGCTGTTAGCCGCTGCTAACAAGTAAATTAATAAGAATTATGTATGCTGGGTGGCTGTTAAGAGCGTAAACTTTAATTAACTTGGGCTGTCAGGTCGCGTCGGGCGATTAACATACGCGCATGCCTATCAAGTGTCTGCCATCAGTCTATAAAAATGGAAAAAACACGCGTATCCAACGCTCCAAGCACTCGACTCCAGCTTCGGTCGAGGCTTCGGTGGCACTCAAAGTCAAAGTGGAGCGGCAGCGGCTCCAAACTAATTGAAATGCATTGAAAGTGCGTGAGACCAGTAACTGCAACTGGAACTGCAACATGTTGCACTGAACGAAAGCCTACTGTTTAACAAACTTTTTGAAATATTAAAATAATTAATGGGCCACAAATTGTGTTTCTAAAAAGATTAAGTAAATACAGGCACTTTTTAATAGCTCTATTATATTTACAAATATAAGATGGTATATATTTTCCAAGTGTAATAACAAGCTGATACGACTGTTGCTGCAGCTGCGTGTGAAATGTCAAGCGGTTCAGACTCCGACTCCGGCTAGTTGACATTTGCCAGTTTCGGTGCCTGAAAACCACAACTTAATTACTCCCGTTCGATCGCCAAACTCCCGAAAGTATAACATCGTTTATCGGCTGCCATTATTTTGTTGCACAACAAAACGTCGAAACATATAGAAAAAGTGACACTTGCCAATCTGCACGGTGTGTGATGTATGACGTTGACCTGATTTCGCTTGCTTTTTATTATCATTTCCATCTGCTGCATGTTGATTTCGCCCGTCTCTCTCTCTGTCTGTCAGCCGTTCTGTCAGTACAACACACCTTTCCGTGACGCGCCAACCGGCAATTTGTCTTTGCCTTTGGGGTGCCGTTTATAATAATTCATCGGGAAGGCCTGTTCATTCGTATTCGGGCGTGGGCAGCAAGTTCAAAGTGTTAAGTGTGATTGGCCAACATGTGTAATACACGGCGTATGCTTAATGTCGCTCACGAAGACAAAGCCAGTGAATCGCATTGGTCTTTTGACACGTCAGCAAGCACAGTCAGGATGGCCGAGTGGTCTAAGGCGCTGCGTTCAGGTCGCAGTCTACTCTGTAGGCGTGGGTTCGAATCCCACTTCTGACATGAATTTTTTGTATATTTTATTTATTTTGTTACTAATTTTAAAAAATAATTATATTTAATGAAGAGGTTTCTAATTTATGTAATTAAGATAAAGCGCTGAAAGTAAGCGTAATTTGCTCTGAGCAATTTCTAGTTCTCGCTACTTTAACAGTCAGGATGGCCGAGTGGTCTAAGGCGCTGCGTTCAGGTCGCAGTCTACTCTGTAGGCGTGGGTTCGAATCCCACTTCTGACAAGAATTTTTTTGTATATTTTATTTATTTTGTTACTAATTTTAAAAAATAATTATATTTAATGAAGAGGTTTCTAATTTATGTAATTAAGATAAAGCGCTGAAAATAAGCGAAATTTGCTCTGAGCAATTTCTGGTTCTCGCTACTTTAACAGTCAGGATGGCCGAGTGGTCTAAGGCGCTGCGTTCAGGTCGCAGTCTACTCTGTAGGCGTGGGTTCGAATCCCACTTCTGACAAATTTATTTTGCTGCCCGGCCTTTTCTTTGCATCCCTAAAAATCCAGATACAATGATTCCCATTTGTTTGAGAATATCTAGGAGATAGTCTTGATGAGCCAATTCTCTCCTCAGGGGCGCCATAAAAATTACAAGTAAATCAATTTGCGGCCGCCTAATTGTCAATATTCCAATCACATAATCGGCTGCCAGTCAGCGATTGCCCCCGGCTGTCGGGCAGACAGATATAGATATAGACATGGAGACCACACACACAGCCCCGCTGGTCTGCTCCGATCCGATCCCCAGAGAATTATCGCCGTCTGGCATCGCCGCGAACACACAACTTCAAGTCGGACTCAGGCCCATTCGGCTCAATCAGACAGAAATTAAAATGCTGACTGAGCGCGATTTCAGAGGCGGCCCACTCAGTACTAAGTGGTTCAGTGGTTCGTGTGTTTCCACAATTGTTCTTGGGAAAACAGATCAGGCCCATCTGTAATTATGCTTCTGTGTGCTCGTAAAATGCAATCAACTGGCTAGAGACAATTGACAATTTGGCCAGCTACAAAAGCAAAACATACAGAATGTACTTATAAAAACAGCATCATTAAATTGTGGCTGTTAAAGTTTTTATTGCATTTGTTTTAGCACTATCGCGACTTTGGAAAATTAAGGCGGGCCTGGCCATAATCGGCGGATGGGTCAATTGACAGGCGACAGTAGCTGCAGTTTCCACCAGACAATGCAAATGGACGTCTCGGGAATATGAGTGATGTGACAAGTGGATGCTTATCTGCGGCTCGACGCCCCTGTTTTTTCCAAGGGGCTTTCCTCCTTCGCCCGATGAGCGGCCATTGAAATTTATGACTTCGTCGAACCGCCAATTGATTGGCTTTTAAACAGCCAAATGAATGCTGCCACTCGCAAATTGCAAAGCCATAATTAATGTCCGCAAATCGCTGAACACAAACGCCCGCCCGTCCCCCAACACCTGCTGGGGTCTCGGCTTGTGTATTTATTTATGGAAAAGCTTTTAACACATTTTAAAACTAATTTGGGGATGGAGAAGTTGTCGCCGCTGCAATGCTGCAAATTTATGGCACTCAAAATTGATAAGCGCAATTTCTATCTAAATGCTAATTTCTGCCAGCCAAGAAGTTAAAATATCAATTAAATGCCTTAGTAGGTATTGCTATATCTATTTCTAGTTATCTTTATTTATGATTTAGTCATTTAAATATATTATATGATTCTATAATTTTAAGGTAAGCGTCAATAAGTCGAGATTCCATGTTAGATAATACGTGATTTTAATAAGTCTCTTAATTAGTGATTGGATGTAAGATTTTTTTTTGTTATTAACAGGAATTCAGAGGGTTGTTTTTAATGGTTTTTAAATATTAAATTTAAAAAGTTTAAAGTTGTTTAAATATTCCCGTAAAACTTTATATTAATTACTCAAAACTGTTAAAAATGCTTCTATACTTCCAGGAAAAAGTGATTATTTGTTATTTTCTTTACAAGGAGTGCCCACTGTGCCGCCTTAAAAGCTTAGAATCTTAAGCTTTTCAAAGATCTCACATAAAAAGCTACCGACCGAACGCGTGCCACCCTCTTTTGACGCGCTCTCTTTTGGCGAACCCGAAACCAAGCTTACCAGGCCGAAACGAGAACTTTGCGAGAACGCGAAGAAAGCGCCAAGCTTTCGGCTGGGAAGTGCCTTCGAGTGACGCACACCAAGCTTTCGGACAGTCGGCGCGCTGAAGTGACGTAGGGCAGAATGCAGAACAGGGCCGTAGAGCCCCCAACTAATTAGTAGATTAGCAGTGGCATTATATTGGATCCCGTTGAAATCAGTCGCATTAATCGGAGCTGCCCATCGAATTCAACGACGCTCCGCGTAAAAGCTTTCCGGCATCGTTAGTTTTCAAAAAGCACGCGGTCGCAAAGAATCCGTAATAATAACAACAGGGGGTAAGGTTATTCAACCCACGAGAACAGCTCCAGTGCAGCAGGAGCGACAGAGACGGCGCAGCGCAACAGGTGACAGGTGAGTTGCGTATTTACTTAGTCAGCCCAGATATCGGACAAAGAATATTAGAAGCGCCTACCTAATTTCATGGCATTTTGTAAATGTTTGACCACGCGGGGACCGCACTGTAAGCTCCAGTTCTACTTTAAGCTTTTTCATGGCTGTGCATTTAATTGGCGCAGCTTTTTGGCTTAAACTGCTGCACCGCGAAAGCTTCCATCCAGTGAAGAAAAAGATGCGAAAGAGGGATAAGTAACTACATGAGTGTCTGTGGTATTATGTACGTACATATATAATTAAAAGAAACATCTCTGAGTAATTTGTCCCCATTTTCCAATAATTCCATTGAGTATTCTCCCCGCTCTAGTTGTCTTTATCGCTTTCAATGATCAATTTCAAGATTTTCTAACTATATATGTATTTGATCTCAAAATGTATCAATAAGATAAGATAAGACAGAATATTATCAAAGCTTAGGCAATCAATGATTGTATTACCCTTGAGAAATGCACAATCATACCACGCTACTTCTTTGATAAAGTTATAAGTGCATCCTATAACTTGACCTAGGTTATTATTTACTTGAATGGAATTATTATAACATTGTTTGAATTTCGTTTATTTTTGAAAATAAAGTGAGAAGTAATATTTACGTTATTACAATTATTGTCTTATTATTTTTTTCAGCATGAGCAATTTACGCATATGCCAGGCCATGTCCCTGAATCCCAATGCATCCTCAACCGAATCCGCACCATTATCGGAATCTGTATCCTCGAGGGTCTGTATGATGGGCTGCCAGCTGGACAATCCCAAGGAGCTGCGACGCTTTCCAGTCCATGATGCCGATCGGTAAGCATTACCAAGAGCACCAAGCCCCCTTAGGTGCTCTCCCGGAGCCCAGTTTAAACCAGTTAAGAGAGCTTTTCGATCCGATCGAAGCTCGCATCTGGATTAATGCCCATTCGCGACTCCCGTTCCCATCAAATCAGAAGCTTTGGCCTCCGCTCAGCTCTTCCTCTTGCTTTTGCCCCCTTCTCCTTGTTCGTTGTCAGTCAAAGGCCGTTGAACTTGCGCTCGCTCTCCGCCATGGTGCAGAAAGTGCAGCTAGAACGCAATTGTATGGATGGTGCCGCCATTATGGGGGATGGGGGAGTGGGAGTTCGGGGTCGGGCTCGGGGTGTTTTCGCAGACTCGCGTCTATTTTTAACTCTCACGCTCTCCTGTAAATGCACCAAATGCGTGAGGGAGACTGCCCCTGCCCCCCACCGCCCCAGATGCTCCGCTCTGCTCTGCTGGCCGTGAAGTTCTTTAATTTTTCTTCGTCTCTAGTTTCGCAGTTGTTGGGCAAAAGCAAACAGTTCCGTCTGCCAAAGTTACTTGGCATTGGCCATGGAGTTTAGGGTGGACCTATAATAAACTTTGACCCAGACGGGCTTACGGTAAAAACAAGATATAAACTACCTTCGATTAATCAAAGTTTTTATACCCTTGCATAAAGAGTCTTAATTTTAATTTAAAAGAATAATAAATATTCATATTGATCATAGGAATTTAACAGATTTTTAAAATGAACTTTGATACCTCCGCTAATCTCGCTGACATTGAAAGGTTCCCTATTTTATTATCAAAAACTACGTACTCACTTTCATCACCTAAACAATACTTTTTTGTTGTTTTCACAAAATGTACTTTACTTGAGATAAGAAACTGAGATTAGAACGACTTTTTTAATGTGAATCATTATCTTTATAAGCTTTTAAGCGTGGGAAAAATATTTTCAATGAGTTACTTTCTATTATTTAATTTTTATTTGCAAATAATTAATATATTAATTGGTTTTTAGAAACCATTTAAATTTTCATCAAAAAAAAAAGATAATAGTATAGGCGACTAAAAATAAAGTATCTTATTTAGCTTCAACTTCGAAAATTGGGTACACCTTAATATGCCTCCATAAAATGAGTAGCACAACAATACCAACAAAAAAGGAGGAAGTTGACTTGAGCAGAAGCTGCAATAGCAACAACAACAAGAACCAATGCAATTGCAACAAAAATGCGCGGCAAAACATCCGCTCTGGCGGAAAGAGCGAAAGCACAGCACTGTCTCTCTCGCACACTCAATAAGAAAACAATGTGTGTGCGAATGAAAGGCACTGTGGGGAGCATAAAAAGAGCTTTTTGCAGAACTTTCGAGAGAGCGTGTAGCGACAAGTCGGATCTAATCGAAAGCTGCAGCGGGAAAAGAACAGAACTCCAAATGTAGTTTTCCAGTAAACAAAAAACCGCTCAACCGATCGCAACGCTCTCTCGCCACCGCTCTTTCTTCCGATAATTGGTATGTTTTCACAAAATGAAGTGCTTGTAATTGTTGTTATATATGTCTTAAATAACTGAGAGCTTTTCACGAATCGAAAGAATTGAACTGAGCTTTTTAACTCCAGAACGACTTTAATTGTGGAAATTCTTCAATTGCAGCTGCAAACTCTGGCTGCGTCACTTCGGCATCAGCGAGAAACGATTGGATCAGCTCGGCGGCCTGCAAAAGCTGCGCATCTGCCTCAGGCACTTTGGCCACCGCCAAGAGATGGCCAAGACCCGCATCAAGATGACGCCGCTGCGCAAAAGTACAAAGGGAATAGTACTATCCAATAACTCGGGGTCTTTCGGAAGCGCAGGACAAGCAGCAGGAGTAAATGGACTTCAAGGAGGAGGAGGAGGAGGTGCAGCCAAGACGGTGGTGGATAGCACAACCATTGAAATTTTAGAGGTGAGTTTAGCTACCAATTTTGTATACACATTAGGTTTCGATTTTGGAATTCGAATACAATATGATGAAAGGAATGAAATTGAATTTATTAATTAAATTAAATGTTTGTATACCCTCGAAGGATGTTATAATCCCACTAAAAACCCTCGTCTTTGCAGAGTCCGACCAGGGATATGGAGAAGACGCCGCATCAGACCAAGAAGCCGACGATCATTATGCCCACTATGCCACAGCGTTCGCATTCAATCAGTTCCTCGGCCTCCAGCGATGTGCAGTCCATCAACTTAGACTACGAGGCGGCTCTACCACTGTCCACCTTGGCGAACACCCAAAACGGGAGTAATAATCGAATTGAGAACGGGCAGCCGAAGAAGAGGAAACTCTATTTGATCACAGAGAAATCCGGTGAGACCAATGGCCATATTTTGGAGAACAACGGACAGCCCAAAAAGCGCAAGATGTTCGTGGTTGTGGAGCAGGAAAAGGAGTCGTCAACCGGCAAGAAACTGATGATTGTGACCGACAAGCCGCAGTCCGATCTCACCCAGCATTTGGAGAAGCTGCTCCCCGAGATACTGAATCGCATACAGGACAAGGACAAGCAGAAGCTCATCAAACCCACTCCTATGGCAGTAAAAGCAAAGCCGGTGGTGGTTAACCAGCCCACGGTTATCACCAGACCCCACATAACATTGCCGCCCAAAAAGAATCCCACAAACTTTGTGAAGCTAGCAGCCATGCCGCCGAGTCCCGTGCCTTCGCCCGTTCAGATGCCACTGCCAATGCAGAACAGCAACTGCAGCAAGCCCAAGGAGGAGGAGGAACTGATTAATCCTGAAGAGATTGAGACTAACATTAACCTGTCGCCGGACTTCCGCTTCCTGATGAAGATCCTGCCCCAGCTGGAGCAGCTGCCCGAGCCGCACAAGCAGAACGTGAAGCGATCCATACAGATCTTTGTGGAGAAGAGCTACAGTATCTACGGCAAGAAGGATTGATCAGTTAACCAGTATTGAAACTATGATTTTATTTCTAAGACAGCTGAGTTCCCATTATCATTATCTCCCGTAAAAGGCATTTTTCATTACGTTGTCCAAGACTGAAGCAGAACCAATATTAATTATGTAAGCCAGTAAGCGGAGCTGAAGCAGCTCTCCACTTAGTTATATATAAGTCGATCTATAACATTTGATATTACCCTAATGAATGGCGGTTTCTGGGTAGATTTTGAAAGCCATAAACTAAATGTTAAGAATAAAGTTCTTTCTATATTGAATATATGAAAGCATTCGCTAAGATCTAACCAAAAGCGTTTTACTTTGGGATTAGCTGAAACATCCAAGAACCCAAAAACCCAATTAATAAATAACTCTTTGAATTCTTTTATCGTATCTTTTTGGTTTTTTTTTTTTGTTGTTATGTTTTTTTTTTTGCATTGTAATTCCAAAGAACTTTATTTAGTTTGAAAGCATTTTTTACGATCTCGTCCTTTCTTTTCTGGTTTGTTACGTTATAATAATATTTAGTAAGTCTAATGCGGGTTTATTTAGAGTGTGGTTGGTTTAGTTGTTTAGTTAATACAATGGTTAGTGTGTGTCGTTACGTTACGATTTTCGTGTATGTAAATAATGCAAGGTTCTGGGTTTTCGCTATCCTTCGATGGCATTTCCTAATTTACACTTCCTTGCGGGCAGAAGTTAGTTATTGGCTTAGTATCGTTTTCGTTAGTAATGCTATGTTGTGGCTAATGTGGTTAATACGCACACACAACACACAATTGCATATGGTTAATTACATATATACAGTTAAACAGTTGATGTTTAAACACTTTGCTTGCGAATCGAGGAAACCAAATCGTGTTTTGTGTGACCTTTAATTATTAGGGAACTTTGTTGCGTGCTTTTACTGGATGAGGAGATTTTCTACATGAGAGGAGAAATTTAATTCCATTTCGAGTGCTACAATTATATAATCGCTTCGTATAATAATATATATATTCTTTTTACAACATTTAGCAAATTTCCCACATAAACTCGTATATCGTATATTTCGGTTAAGCTTCTTGCCTTCGATTTATAGTTCATATAATTTAATATATATATATTTTTCGTGTTTGTCTGTTAACTACTTTTTGGTTGTGGCCTACAATTAGCATTTCGGGTTAGCGTATAGGGTGTTTTTTTTACATGCTTTTTATAGGAAAAAATATTTGCCGTTCTACGAAACATTTATGTCATCATCCATCATCAATGAGAAGCAATCACAAAGTTTTTCTCTACGTTTATGTACGTCGATTACAATAGGTATTTACATATTTTTTTTGTTGTTGTTCAGAGTGTCCTGGGGTTAGTACTTCAGTGTAAGCAAAACTACATGCTACGCTTTTGCGGTCAAGTTGAAAAGGATCCTTGCTCCTTGCTTCTCGCTTATCGCTTTGGATTTACACATCGAGTTAATCATGGGATACTACCAAGTGTGTGTGTGTTCGGGTTAAAAAAACTGTGTCACAATTTCTACAAACAGCCTTTTGTTAAACATGTTAAACGTACATCTATACGAATATCTGTTGTATCTGTTATACGTTAGCAAATTAGTGTTATATATCGTAGTATATATGAGTATTATTTAGTTTTTACATTTTATAACCTGAGCGCAATCATTTTTTATGGTTCACTCTACCAATTCGTGACCAAAAATTCAAATTTCGAAAGTTTCTCCAATTGTCCTTGTTCGATCTCCTTACCAATTACATATTTTTGCCATCCAATACATATTTTCTGGATATTATTCAAGGGTTTAGACATACTATATCCGTAGGTTAGTGGAATGCTGTGGGTTACCTGTACTCTAATACAAACTTGAAGAAATCTGTCGGGTGTTTGCTTTTAATCTCAAAATATTGTCCACAGGTAAATATCGTGTGTCCCGTATGTATACATATATATATATATATCGTATATAGTTGGTTTTTCACAGTGTTACATACATATAGCTATAAATTCTAATTAGCAAATGCATTGGGTTGTTGAGTTGGATCCACTTCAAGTAATGCGCGACAAATGAAACAATTTGGATTCGTTTTCTTCTCTTTTTTTGTTTTGTTCTTATTTTTTTTTTTATACAAACAGTTTACACAGTGTTTTCAGTTGTTTTTATTCGTTCAGTTAAACGTAAATTAATGCGTAATACGTATCTAATATATATAATATATATATAGTTAAGAATGATCCATAAATCGGTTTACAAGTCAAATACTATAATGCAGTTTACAGTTACAGATCCTTAACTTATGAACTCATAACTCGAACATGAAATCATACATCGCCTATATATCGAGTGTGTGTGATTTGCTTTAGGTATAAGGTTCTAGGCTCTATGTTTTATGTTTTATGTTTTAGTTGCAGACCTGCTCAAATCGAGGGTGTGTCGTATAATGTACATGTCCATTACTTATCGTACTCGTACTAACTCGTACTTACTGATCTACACAGAGATAGATAGAGAGTGAGAGAGAAATGTGGGCTAATTATTGGTGGGGATGCTGGTGGTGGAGATAATGTTATGTACACGAAAACTAACTATCCCTCTGCTATATGTGTAGCAGCTCTCTATGGGGACAAGTGTGCTTCAAGATGTGGGATGCAAATGATGTATATAAGCCCTAACTTGCATTCGAGTGTGTCTAGTGTTGTGCTGTGTGTGTCTCTCTGGTCAAATGAGGGAAATATCTGTACTCCATATTATTTATGGTTAAGAAAAAACGTTAGTTTATAAACAAAAGGTGAAAAGAAATTCTACATTTTGCACACTGATTTCTGCCTTTGCCTTGCTTTTCATTTCATTTCATTTCTTTCATTTCGTTTTTGTTTTGTTTTTGCTATGAGATCTCCGTGAAAGTTTTGAATTCATATTTGTTTTTCATATTCATTTTCGTTTGTTTTTCATTTATGTTTTAAGCTAATCCATACATGTGTATATATATATCGGTTAATATATATAGATAATGCTATAATTAATAACTACATACATATACATAAGAAAGCAGCACAGTTAAGAGAATCGAAGAGTTGGAGGAAAAGTAGTTTAGTGTGTTTTTAGTTTAGGCTTTTCAGTTGCTGCTCTAGTATCTCCTCCGATTATATATATATATATTCATGCGCTGTGTGTTTTTATTTCTCTAAACATTGAATACGAAACGAGACATTCAAAATACACGCACACACATATATTTTTTTAAACGGTATACATTGCGTTTTTTGTTTTAAATTTCGTTTAGTGCTTAGGCTTAAGCTACGTAAAAACTTGTTAAACCGAAAGGTGACATTTCATATATTGCGTTTTATATATTCCTCAAATTAGTCAATCAATCAATCAATCGATCTGCATCTGAATCAAGGTCAAATGAGAAAACTCAGTCTTAAACATACATATATATAATGTTCTCCGTAGCAATTTGATCCTCTATAACCGATCCTGTCCTGCACCATAGCGATGAGCATTGAGAGAGAGACAGAGGTGTGTTTGTGTTTGTGTCTAGTGTGTAGTTAAGTCGAAAAATTAAACTATATTACATTGGTAAATCAACTAAAAGCAAAGGTATATATGTGTATATGCGTTATAGCAACTAAAATCGAATTGATTCGGGCGATGCCTCTGAATGGGGACCAAACTTGGATGCGAACCGCCCGAACCATTCACTGGGGGGCAGTGTGTCGTCCACTTGTTGGTTTTTCCATTTTATTCGTTACATTTATGCAAAGTATGCTTTAAATAAAAAGAGAACCCTAACAAACTATTATCAAAGCGAAAAAATTGTCATAACTAAGGTTAAGTTGAAATTGTTTAGTTTATACTTTATTTTTTATATATATATTTATATATTAATTTATATCGTAATTTTTGTTCAGTCGACAGTTGAAACTTTGAACTAATTTCCCCTTTTCCATCTAATATTGAGTTAGCCCTGACTTCTTGTCGAGTCAGGCACCGTTTTTTTGTTTTTTGGAGTATATATGTATCTAGAAACCAGTTTCAAAATTGAAGCTTCAAAAGTTTGTTGTGTTGTGTGTTGTGTTAACGAAAATATATAGTGGCATAATCTTCAGATTTTCATTTTCGTTAGCTAACAGAAATTGAATCTTAATCCCGCTTCGGGTTTGTTGCTCGCTTTGAGGTAAATTTTTGGCAAACAAACTTTGTGGATTTGCGTGCAGTTCGTGTTATTCTTTAAATATATAGATATATATATTTATCGATATATTTAATAGTTAAGCATATATTTATATATATATATTTATATAATGAATACGATGTTGTCTGTATGTGTGTGTGTGTTCGCTAATTAATTTACATATACATAGAGTTTCTTAGGAGCTTAAACATAAATCGCGATTTTGTGGGTTTTCGTATTAATTTTAAGCTTGAAATTTCGATCAAATTCTTCCAATTCTTGTCAAAAGCACAACAAAATGTGTTTGCTTTGTTGCCGAAAATATTTTTGTGTTTTTTGTTTTCTTTTTTTTAATATAGATTGTACGCTTTGCTCGTAATGCGTATAATGCGTATGCTTTCACTTTAAACTTGCTGGTTTTGTGTCTCTGCTGCTGCTTTAACTACAGTTTTGTTTGTTTTGTTTTGTTTAGACTAGTTTCAGTTGAGTTACGTTACAATATTTGTTTCGTCTACAGTTACTATTAAATATTTTTGTTTTCTTTAAGTTAATTTCGGTGGTGGAATGCTTTAACCCTCAAGCTGGCCAGAAGTGCCAGCTTAAAGGCCGTTTGGCGCCTCACAAATTTGTATTATTCCATCGTTGTTCCTGGCTGCGTCTCGTTATGGGGGATCCTGTGTGGGTTTAACGGGGGAATTTGGAGTCTCCTCCATTCTCCTCTTTCGGCGAGTGTGTTTATCATTTGGCTGAGTTGTTGCTTTTGTTTCGATTTTAGGCAGCAATCGCCTCATTTTGCCGTCATTCCCACTGATGAGGCGACGGCGGCAGCTCCGAGGGATGTGCCACGGTCGAGCTGTACATTCGTGGAGAGTAAAAAAAGAATAAATGCATTTTAATTTCAAGTTTAAAAGAAAGGAATAACTATTGCAACATCTAGATTAGATTAGTTTAGTCCATGCCATATACATACATATATTTATAATATTGAATAGAAAACACACTTAAAGCTTTAATCAAACACAAGGAGTACAAACAAAATACTGAAGTATATATAGCTCCCATAAATAAAAAACAAATCTAAAACCAAAGAACATGAAATGAAAATGTACAAAAAGAGGACTACAAAGAGTAGAGTTTTTGGGCTTTGGAGAAGGGGTCGCAAAATACAAAGTAAAAAGTTGTTAATCAATTAATTCTTTAAGTGGTAAGTTGTTCAGCGTTCAAATCAACTTCTGTTCTTTATTTCATCTTTCATCTTTTGTAATTTTTAATGTTTTCTGGCTTTGTCACTGCTGCTCAACTGCACTTGTTGTAAGCTGTACAAGAATAAGTTTTTGGTTTATTTAATTTTGTGCAGTTTTTCAATTCGATTTAAATGAAACCAAGCATGAGGACATTTTTTTTTGTTCAGTGCTTAAATCGATGTTCGCTTTTTGAAGGGTTATGCAGGAAGACAATGACAAGAGCTGAATGATATCCTGATATTGTGCATTATTTTTCATTCTATTTACACTATAAATTTGTATTTAATGTTTGCTTTTCACATTTAATTTCTACATTTTTCGTAATTGTTTCGATATTTTCAGTGAAGCTATTTTAATAAAACATAAAATTCTTTTGGCATTTACTTTTTGTCTATAAATATTTAATATTTGACTGGCTTTCAATTGGTTTTACAATGTCTATTGTTTTATGAATCCTCTTTTGGCGGTGTTTCGGTGCAGTTTTGAAACATGTAAGGGGGGAAAATGGTCTGTGGGCGTGGCGTGTGTGTGTGTGGGCTTAAATGTTCAAATGAGGCTTAATATTTACTTGATGGAATCTGTATGCTGTACACGAATTACGAATATATATATATATGGATATATAGTAGATATATGAGTGGAATGTGAACACAAAACATAAACACAAAATTCGATTATGGAGCAGGGGATATATATATATATATATATATTATGAATGATTTTCTATATATTATTTGTTGTTTAATTTTGTGGTTCGATTTGTTGGCTTTATAAAATAGTTGAAAATGTCTCGGTATGTTTTCAATTTTTTTTGTTTTTCCTGTTTCCATTTATGTACGTAGATTCCTTGCCAATATTGGTATTTCTCCGACATTTGTAAACAATTTTATAACATTTCTGGTTAGATGTCCGTATAACTTTTCTTGGTTTTTTTTTTGTTTAGGAAAACATTTATGTACACAAAAAAGAGATACGCAAAAATACCCATTTAAAAAGAGATGAAAATTATAATTATAAACGAAAATTAAAAGTTAATCATAAGGAAAAAAGTTAAAACTAAATAAGTTATTGTTTTTCTTTTGCTGTTTTTTTGTTTTTTTTTTTTTATACACATTTGCATAAGGTATAAGAATAAAGAGGTAAAAACAAAAGATGTGAACAAAAAAGATGATAAACTAAATAAATAAATATTTAGCAAGGCTTTCGCTTGATATATCAACAGACCTAAGAAGGAGCAGAGAGAGACTGTTGCCGCCCGAGGCCTCTTTTCTTTTCTGTATTCTGTATATCTGTAATTGTATCTTTTATCTCGGTTCTCGGTTCGCGACTCCTCACAATCAATCATTCATTCGACTCGCTTCGGTGACTCATCGATTCGGAGTCAGTCGGACTTGTATCTTGTGACAGTAAGTATCTTCTGCATCTGCGTTTCTATATATCGTTTCGATTCGATTCGTTCTAGCGAGAGAGAGAGAGAGAGGAGAAGCGCGCGCCTAGGATCCCGATCTGGAGCAGCGGCGGCGGAGTGTGGAGCAGCGGCAGGAGCAGCAGTGCAAGTTGTAGTGGTAGTAGTAGTGGTAGTGGTAGTAGTAGTAGATATTCTCATTCTCATTGGCTTAACAACGCAAATATAACGATTCGATTTAATAGAAATTTCAAGATTAATATCCATGGTTGAACAACAAAAATAAAAGAACAAAACATAAAAAGAGATTTAAAATATTTCAAAAATAAGGTTACATAAATGATAATCAAGAGTTTGGAGTTCGGGATATATAGAGAGAGAGTTAAAGAGAGAGATCTGGTTGATTTTGGGGGGACAGGTACAACAATTTAGTGGGGAAAATGGGGACAGAGAGAGAGCATTACTAAAGCGGAAGATGGGGAAGACGGAAGCCATGATCAATCAATTTTTGTATATTAACGAAAAAGAATAAGAATTAAAGGTTATAAAGAAATTAGGTATACAATTTTGACTAAAAGTAGGTAAAATTTTAAAAAAGTTCATAAGGATACGGGGGGCGGGCTGGACAGGGTGACTGCGTGCAGGGTTTTGGGGAAATTCAATGGGGTTTTGGTTTTTGGGGGGGAAAAAAGAGATAGAATTCTTCGAGGCATCACAACAGCATCCTCGTCCGGAGACTCACCTGGCGAAGCTCTTGAAGGCCGCACTCTGCGGATTAATGCAGAGCGGCACTCGACCCGTTTGCAGCTGCTCGGCTATGAACTTGTGCATCTCCTCTGCAATTTAATGGAATATATATTTCTTTTCTTGTGTTAATATATTCCATTTGAATACTCACCCTTGACCTGCTGCACGGAGGTGAGCTTGCGCTCCCAAAGATCGTCAAAGGGCTGGCCGGCGGAGGGCTCAAAGTCAGCGGTATATTGGCGCATTCCGGCCGAGGTAGTGAAGCAGCATTTGCACATGCACGAATGGTAGCGAAGACGACCCTCATCCAGATACGGATGCGCCAAGGCATCTGTCACGGAAATGCGCTTGTCCTAAAGGTTGGAAATTAAGGATTAATAATTATAAATACAGTCAAAATCAAAAGCCACTAAATCACTGAATCTTAGAAACTTTACAACTTATTTCAAGTTACTTAAAAGCCTTTATAGAATCCCTAAAATTCAGTAACTTTATATTCAAGTTCAAAAAAGTAGCCATAGTTTACCGGATCGAAGACCAGCATCTGGCAGAGCAGGTGCACGGCCTCGTGCGTGGCATGTGAGCTGAGTGTGTAGAGCACCGAGAAGGAGGGCGGCTTGGGGGCGCGACGCAGCATGTGGGTGCGTGCACCCTCGCAGGCATGCCTCATATCCTCCATGGTGGGTGTGCCCAGCAGCTCTGTGATTAGCTCCAGCTGCTGGACGGGATTCTGCGCCTGGAACAGGATACGGCGGCCAAGCAGTTCGCCAAAAATGCAGCCAACGGACCACACATCCACCGCCGAGGAGTAGTGGCGAGCACCCATAAGGATTTCGGGCGCACGATAGTACTGGGTGACCACCTCCTGGGTCATGTGCTTGGCCTGATCCGGTTCCTCGACGCGCGCCAGCCCAAAGTCACAAATCTTTAGCACACAATTCGAGTTGACCAGCAGGTTGCCGGGCTTGATGTCGCGATGCAGGATGCGGGCCGAGTGCAGATATTTGAGGCCGCGCAGGATCTGGTAGAGGAACACCTTGATGTGGTCAGCGGACAGGTGCTGCGGCGACACGATTATCTTGTGCAGATCCGATTGCAGCAGCTCCGTTATCACATAGCTGTGTGGATCGATTCAGATTCAGATTGAGAGAGAGAGTTAAGGTAGAAACCAGTTCGATAGCTCGACATGTGAAAAGAACAAACGGAAACTTTGCAGCTAACTACTACTACCTCTTCCTGGCCTGGCCCTTTTTTTTGGCTTGTTTGTTTGTTTGTGCTTAAAACTTTTTCAATTAGTTGCATTTGCTTTTAGCCCCAAAAACTTTCCACTGCGACGACGCCCCAGAGAAGCCGGCACTTTGCAAAATCAAACACATTCATTTTTTTTTGTTATGGGTTCTGTGAGGCTTTGGGGCTTCGAAAAAGGATTAATGAAATATTTGTAGTTGATTGTTAGTTGAAATATGTGTTGGAAAGCAAGTTGCAAATTATAATTTACAACAATTTTTGGTAGAATAATAAAAAACATGCTAACTTCGGAAAGACGAAGTGTAATATACCCTTTCAGCTTGACTTTGGATCATGACATCATAACTAAGCCCAAAATTCGTTAATTTTAATTCTTAAAGCTTTTTTGTGTTACTTTTAGTTTAGTACGTTTTAGTTTTTAGCTTTTCGTTTTTTTTGTTTTGGTTAATAAATCAGCATCACAAATCTAAAATTTTTTAAATTAATTTTTTTGATGAATTTTGACAATTTTAAAGAAATTAACTCATTTTTTTTTGTCAAAACATGGCTAGATCGATTAGTCTTTTAATTCCAATCAAATGTATATACGATTTATAGGGTCCGAAACAACATCTTCACTGCGTTATAAGCCCTTGACTGATATTATAATTCCCTGCAAAAACGTATTAAAAAATATTTGGACTAAATTTTGATTGAAAAAGTTTTAAGTGCTTTATGTTTTGTTTCATAATTTTGTTGTAAAATTAAAGTATCACGACGGATACTGATTAATCCGTATTTCTGATATCATCAATCCTTTTGTCAAATAAAATATGCAAAACTGTAAACAAATGAATCTAAAAATAATCCCTCAAAATTAATATATTGTTGCCCTATTACTACACCTTAGTTTAAAAGTGTAGAAATAGGTTTTTTTGTAGTATTTTCTTCGTAAAAGGATACATTTCTTGGAAGAAATCCAAATGCGGTGGCTGTAGAATGTCCAGGGCCGAAAGTACCTGTAAAATAAAAAGAAAACAAAGAAGCATTAAATAATTAAATCGAGCGAGGTTAATCAATATTTGTACTCATATATATATTCATATTCAACCTGCGACGGAGGCAGCTCGACAAGTTTTAAATGAAATCCCTAGACAATACGGAGGGTCAACAGTTTACACCTCATTTCAAAGGGGATTACGTGGCCATAAATTATGGAGTTGCAATAAAAATCAAGTTGCATGTTAAGTGTCGCTGCCGGGACATTAAATGCCTACAGACACACAAAAAAAAAAATAAAAAATGAACAAAGGCAAGCCAGTAAGGAAATTGTTGACCCCTTGTTTGCCTGATGATGTTGTACCGCTGGAAAAAGATACAAAAAAGCACGCCAAAGTCTGGGCTTCCACATTGGGGGAGGACGCCAAGTCCGAGGAACTGAACAAGACTGACGGACAGCAGAATACGATATATATATATATATATATTTATATACAAAAGCAGGGGAAAAAAAGTTGAGGAACCAGACAGACAAGCGCTGATTTATTTTCGCTTGCGGTGAAGAGATGACGAAGGAACTGCAAGCAATCACATCAAAAAATCTAACAGGAGGAGTAGCTTAACTCCTCACTTTTGGGTTTTTACACACAAAGTATAGGATATTAAAATTATTTAAATTAAGTAAGCAATTAAATAAGTAAATTAAGGGGAAAGAATCTTAAAGCTGCAATGGTTTAAAATTTGTAGTTCAGTAATTTTAATGAGCTTTTAGGAGAAATTTATAAACTTTAAATATATTAAGGTATAAAACAGGGTTGGGCACCAAATTTTAAGATAAGAGCATAACAAAAAAAACAGGAAAGTTAACGTTATCCTCCAAGGCTTATATTTATGTTATGTTTCACTTCTACAATGCAATGTTTTTGTTTTGTATTTTGTATTGAATTTGACAATTGTGCAGTTTTTATTATTATGTCTGGCGGACACAAACTTTATTTATAAAGTAAATTTTTTAACTTTTAAAAAAAACAATTTTTTTGTGTGCATTTAAAATCAATTTACAATATTTATACACCAGTTGGGGGGCTGCAAAATGCGTAAAGTGACCAAAAAAAAAGGTGAAAAAAAAAATAAAGAAATGGGAATAAAGAGCACAGCTAAATCCGTTGCGGCAAGCAACAAAAATGTTGCCAGCCACAATGTTGCACATTTAACCCCCTCTTGCCGACTGTCGGCAGTTGGCAAAGCCAAAAGCAGTTCAACAATTTTGAGCACTTTTCGCGGGACATTGCGAACGAACGAAGGCAACAACAAAAAGTGCCGACAACTTTGGCTCTTGGTTACTGGTTTTTTTTTTTTTTACTTTTATATTCTTTTTTTTGTCCCGTTTTTTTTTTTTTTGGTTGCTAAGCCTTTGCCGTCTTCAAGTCTGAATCTCCGTCGCCGTCTTAAGTGGCAAAGTTTTTTTTTTCTCCTCTACAGGAGCGACGTGATATTCCCCCTCTTCCGCAGCTCGTTCTTGGCTGCCTTTGTTTTATATTTATTTCTTTGTCCGCTCGACGAGGCTCCGGCTGTCTGTAAATTCTGTAATATTTCGAGGCTGCCGCTGCTGTAATTTAGCGACTGCATTTGTTGCGTTTTGCGGTTTGAAAAAAAAGGATTAAAAAAAGCAAGCCCATGGTGGTTATTATTGATTATTGGATACTCTATTGATTTATGTTATGATTTTGTAGAAATACGATTAATAAGGAAAATATTTGTTTTTATTGATATATACATTTACAAACAAGAGAGGAAGCTTGCTTCGGAAAGCCGAAGTTTATATATCCTTTCAGTTCCAATTGAATCATGAAAATCTATCATAACTATTTCAAAAATGCATTAATTTTTATTTAGAAAGCTTTCCTATGCTGGAAATTCTCAAAAAACAAAAAAATAAGAGAAAAAATTATTATTATATATTATATTATGTTATTAAAAGTCAGTATGCAGATTTGTTAACCTTTCAAAAACTAGTAAAGGAAAGTTTTTCGAATGTTAATTAAAGCATTTTTGCTAAGATATGATGTTTTTTTTTTTGTGATCAAACTGCAAGGGTATACAAAATTAGTTAAGTTTAGTAAAGTTAGTTTTCTTTCTTGTTATTTATAATACTCCAATGATTATCCTGTAATATCTATGAACTTAAGTAATATAATTATATTTCTTTACAAAATGCCACTGATCACATAAATTCTTTACTTAATATTGATTTGTCTGTAAAGCTTCTTCCCAAATTTAATTAGTCTTGATACAATCATTTTTGTTTTGCCCATTATTTTGTTATTACTTTATTTATGTTTTTTTTTTGTTTTGTGATTTCTCCCTATTTCCCTTAAAACTTTCCNTTTTTTTTTTTTTTTTTGTGATTTCTCTGTTTCCCTTAAAACTTTCCTCTAAACTAATTACCAGATCACCTTGAAATTCGTGTGCGCCTTTGGAGATTATCAATGTTGCACAGTCATCATGATTCATGATAAAATTTCTTCTCCTCACTTCTTTTTTAGGGTATATAAAAAAACGAAACTGTAGTTTTTCTGAATGTTTTTTGTAGTTGTTGAATTTGTTTTTTTTTCCGGTCAACTTCATTTACTGCACTTCACCTCGCTGCACTACGCTGCACTTCACTCCACTTAATGTAACAGCGCAGGCGCGTAATTTGCTGCCGCGGCGGAGTTGTTATTATACCCTTGCAGGGTATTATAATTTCAGTCAGAAGTTTGCAACGCAGTGAAGGAGTCATCTCCGACCCCATAAAGTATATATATTCTTGATCAGCATCAACAGCCGAGTCGATCTAGCCATGTCCGTCTGTCCGTCCGTCTGTCCGTCTGTCCGTCTGTCCGTCTGTCCGTCTGTCCGATTATACGCGAACTAGTCCCTCAGTTTTAAAGCTATCTGAATGAAACTTTGTAGATAGTCTTCTATATACTCTCACTCGTACATAAGTCGGAACGAGCCGGATCGGTCAACTATATCATATAGCTGCCATATAACCGATCCTTAAATTTTTTGAAAAAAAATTATAACTTGACTGTTTTTTAACATATCTTAATCAACTCTCGGTTATAAGCTATATATATTATTATAGATTTTAAGATTTAATTTTATGAAAATCGGACTACTATATCATATAGCTGCCATAGGAACGATCGGGAAATTTTTAGAAAAAAAAATTTTAATTTTGTCAGTTTTCAACATAATTTCTTCTACTTGGAGATACAAGTACTTTATATTTTTTGAAAATTTTGTTGTAAATTTCATAAAAATCGTATAGCTGCCATACAAACGATCGGTAAATGTGGAGGTAAATTACATTAACTTTACATGTAAAAATTTAAAAATATGTAAAAAAATGTAAAACTGTATGAATATGAAAGTAGTTCATATTATATTATTTTAGGATAGATTATAATTTATACAATTGGAATCTGCAAGGGTATACCAACTTCGGCGTGCCGAAGTTAGCTTCCTTTCTTGTTGTTATTGTTATGGCCCGGGCTGCATTATTTTTTGGGGTCTCACGTGCAACAGCACGGCGGCTTGCAGCTAATTAACATTTTGGCTTGGTCTTGCAATCAGAAACCAAATTTATGCATTGTGCACCACCGAAGGCAGCTTCAAGTGTCCTTGAAGTGTTGTACAAAGACGGGGGGTTTGCTTTACGGAGGGAGTTACCGAGCTAACCAACTTTGTATTAACAAAAAAAAAACAAACGCAAATAACAGCAGCTAACTGGGTTGCATTGTGAATTAGGTTGCACAGAAAATAAGATTGGTTTTAAAATTTAATACAAATGAATTTGTTTTGAGTGTTAAATGGGGTTTAATAATTATTTCAAAAATATATTAACTTATTTTAAATTACATTAAACCACAAACAATAATAAAAATAATAAGACAAACACATATCGTAATATATTCCCTCCATTTGAAGGTTTGACTTGATTGTACTTTGACTTTTAGCAGATTTTAATAATTTTTATATTGTTAAAATTATTTGTAATTTTACATTTATATATATTGTTATATTTAGTCAAGTCTTAGTTTCTGTATTTTGAAATAAAGACGGCTGTAGACCTCAAACTAACCTTAGTATACTCAATAATTTAGTAATAAATTTAAATATTTCATAATTTCATAATAGATAATTTATTATTTAAAAAGCTCAATGGATTTTTTATAGATATAAAAGCATTACTTCTGACATATCTAATAGATACAACGAAAGTAATATTGTTAGACATAATAAATACTTTTGATATAAATAAAATAATGCATCTTTATCTAAATTAGATACTTAAACCTGTATTTAAGCACATAAAAAACGACACAAGTATCTCTAAAAATATCCAATTATTTTCTTATTAATTTTTGCTTTAATTTAATATTTTATTTTCAAGATCTAATCACTATTATTTTCTGTGTATTTATCAAACAGTTTCTAGTTAAGCACAGAGTGGCAGCTAAGAAACAAGTGAAACTTGTGTTCAACTTGCAACCAGCAGCTGTGGCACAGAGACGCCACAGTTATTGTTGTTTAACCCACCTAAGACACCCCGCACCACCCCGCTCCTTCCACTTCCTCCTCTTCTACAGTTTCCCCAGCTCTAAGCTTCCAGGGAATTATCCCCCTTGCCTTGGGAAAACAAAAGCAAAAGTGTCACCGCTTCGACTTCACAAGTATTTTCATT
>VNJS01018175.1:323811-377959 GCA_008042575.1 Drosophila watanabei | reverse complement strand
AAAAATATTAATAAAAACTAGCGCAGCCACAGCATAATGCAACGCTCCGTGATTTATGGCATAACAAAATGTATGCCTTGCATCCGAATCATAGTTCACTATTTTCCGATGGCCAGAAAATATTACCACCGATTGGCGCAGATTAGCTACATATCCCAACCATATAAGCACTCCCAAAATAATTAAAAATAAAATAAATACGAAATTGAATTTCTTAAAGTTTGCTTTTATATACTCGTGTCAAATCGAGAACACCAAAAAGCCTTCAAACTGTGCGGTACTGCATTGAAGAGTGCACGAGGCACTACAAATACACTAATACAATGAGAGGCGTTCTTAAAATTGGTGTCCTTTTTTCTTGAGCACCTGAAATCAATCCACAAACGTAGTAAAATGCTCTCTTTAAAGAAGGCATCCACATTTTCTGGTACGTCTTGTTTCCGGAAACGACCATCGCGACTTTGTAATCCAGTATAAATGCAGTATTCATCATGGAGGTAACGGAAATTGGCGTTGCTTTTTATAAAGCTGTGGTGGCAATGGCAAGCGATCGCCGTTGTATATCTTCGTGAGCACCTCTTTCTCGTCTTTCAAAACGGCCAGAATTTTGGCAGCACACCGCCGATAATGGCTATATTCAGCAATCTCACTTATTTTATTCAATATTCAATTTATTTTTATTTTACACGTCAGACTTCAAATAAACAAACTCAATTCACATGTCGCCGAATAATGTAAATGTAGCAATGGAATCAACTGACATTTATTCATTTAAAAATGTACCAGTGGAATGGGACTATTAATCTCTACAGCTTTTTTATTTTGAACATTTTTCAAAATACAATCCTTTTGGTTAAAAACCTATATTGATTTGCATACTTTTATGCTAATTTCCATTCATTTTAAAACCGTTCAATTGACTGCAAAAGTCGACGAACTCGTTTGAATGTCGAGCCCAAAAAAGGACAACATCATAAGATACCAGATTAATGTTTGCAGCTCCCCCAAAAACAGACACTTCTACACACACGAAGAGGCGCATATGGGAGCACCCAGAAGGATATTGCGCTTAGGCTGCAATATTTCGAGGGCTCGTCCTGGGCCCACACACCATCACACCCGCACACACACACGCAAATATGGCTCGTCGAAACATTTTTGGGGGGCATAAGTCGTCGTTGTCGTTGTTGTGGAATTTAGATTAGTGCCATTTAACTTTTTAGATTTACAAATGTTGCATGAAAAGATAATCGGCTTGCCCTTGTCCGCCAGCCAGCCACAGGACATGGGAAACGGGACTCCGGACAGGGGACACGGGACACGGGACACAGGAGACGGTAGTCATGGGCAGTTTTGTGGTTGCTGCCCCTTTGCAACCTCAGAATCAGCCTCATCCTGGTCTTCGTCCTCATCCTGACTGCCAGCGTCTCAGATCCTCGGTCTGCGTTTGAGTTTGCGGCATTGTAACAGGTTTTGAGGCGTGCTTTGGGTTTCTGCGGCTTGGGTCCTGGAAATATGGAACTGGAGATGGGGCCAGACCCCAAATTGGATTTCGTTGTTGTCTCCCAGTTGGGCACATATATATAAATATATTCCTATATAGTGTGCGTGTGCTTGGACTCGGACGCGTGTTGGTAATTGCGCTTTGAGGTTGTAATTTGTGAATTGAAACTGTCAGCAATAAAGTGCGGTGCGTGTGGCTGTGGATTTAATAAGCAAATTAAAATGCAGCATTGCCCACAGTAATAACTCGAAAAAAACACCTATGTAATTGACTTCTTATCGTTTGAATATTCATTAAAAATTAAAAGGAAACTTGTCTTTACTTGACTTTAATAAAAAGAACTATTTGACCTTTAAACAAAAAGACATCCAATGATATGAGTAATTTTCTACATTTACTTCTTAGTTAAACTTCATATTTAATACTGCTTTAAATTCTATAAATTTCTAAATTTAATAAGCTAAAATAATTTCAGCTTTTTCTCATAATCATAACTCTTTATTTTCTTCTTATTGTATTTCCTTGAACAATTAACCGAGAATTTAATTTTCAAAGGCTAATCATTTCGCTGTACAAAATTTAATTAAAGCTGCATTTGCATTGGAATTTCCGTTATGTCCTTAATTAATAAGTTATGCTTTCTCCCCGCTCACTGCTAAGCAACAGCGAGTACAAAACAGGGGAAAAAACAAGGAGAAAACTGTTTTTTAATTGCCTGCAAAAAAGGGTTTACAAGAGGTTGTGTGGGGTGGGGCTTGGGTGCGATATACACTTGTGTAGTAGTAGTAGGCCGCAGCTGCTCCTCCGGCTTAAAGGATGAGGGCCGGCACAAAGTCCACATGAACTGACCACTTGAGCTGGCCT
Source organism: Drosophila watanabei (assembly GCA_008042575.1). Lineage (NCBI taxonomy): Eukaryota > Metazoa > Arthropoda > Insecta > Diptera > Drosophilidae > Drosophila > Drosophila watanabei. The sequence continues at coordinate 375,591 of VNJS01018175.1, read as the reverse complement.
AATTGGCTGGCCAAGTGTTGGCTATTTCGGAGCCTGAACTCCAAGGTCTCTGGATGCGGTTACCCGCTGACCATTGAACACGGAGCAATGGAACTTATTTACTTTTGCTTGTGGCTAGAAGATGGTTTTCTAAATATCAAAAGTGCACTAAAGAAATTGGAATGTTGAATTTCTGTTTAAGCCACACATTGGTGCATGTTTTTAAAGCAATTCAAGATTACATAGATACACACGAATATTTTTCGTAATTAACTTCCTTTCCCAAAAAAAAAGCAGACTCCATTAAAGTGAAAGGGGCGTGGCCTTGAGATGGCTATCGAAACGAAATTCAAAGGCAACACTATGCGTGCGCGAAAAAATTCATTCATTCAGCCGTCCTGGCCGTCTGTCCAGCTGAAATGTGGGGCGTTAGAAAAAGGGTTACGCCCCCTCCCGTTATAGCCGACATGTGAATTAGCCAGCATTCTGGCAGCTGCTGGGAATGGCGGCACCGGAAACGGAAATGTAAGAGCGTGTTCGAGCAGAAGGCCATAATTTTGCATTAGCAATGGCAGAGGAAACAGTAACTGAAACAGAAGCATTAACATCAACTGAAACATCAACTGAAACATCAACTGGAGCAGCGGCAACAAACATTGACAGATAACAGACTCGAGAGTTCACTCGCATGTGAGCGCACGTGATAAGAATTCACAGGTGCGAACACGCGCAGCCAGGTATTAAATATGTCGAACATCGTTCGCAGCTCACTCATCAAATGAGCATTAGAAATTGAGAGGAGAATGTGTTGGTAAATGGGAAATTAGGGAATTACCTTCAACAACAGCTTATAAAGCAAATTTTGTGGCAATTTTAAGATTCAGTCATTAAATAAACATTTTGTGGAGTAATTTGGATGAGATTTTATGTTTTAAATAATTTATATTTAATTTAGAAGAGAAATTCATTTTGAATTTGTATAAATTTGAAAGACTTTTCGAGTGAAACTAATTTTTAGCCTTCTGTATTTTTTAGAAATAAATAAGGGTCTAAGAAAATCCCCCATAAATTCTAGACCCATTTCCCTCAATACTTTAAAATATATGTCCAACGACCACCGTTAATCTTCTCGGTAAAGATGGATAACCGAAAGCCTGGCCTAAAAATGATTGACCTTGGCAAGTTAAACGTCCTTTTCCGTCCTCCTGCGTTCCAAATATAATTAGTTTTGCACTAACTGGGGCGTAAAACGAAACTCAGACACATAACGCCCCCAGATCGAACTTGCCTGGTTCTCCCCCGTTCCTCAACACAGAAAATCATTAAAAATATTTGCCTGCACGCGCTGAGCCGCCTCGTCATCCAATCAGCCATCGACTTCTCAGGACCAGGACCTGCGCCACTATGCTATCCAACCGCCACACCACCGAAATCGACACCACAACCACTAGCCTTCCTGCTCCTGGCCATCGGGTAAAAAAAAAAGGAGAGAGAGGGCCGAAAAGAACCCAATTTGGGGCATAAAAATTGTTGCTTACTTGGCAAAGATGTTTATCACACCGTCGGGTGGCTGGATACAACAAAAAATAAAGTGGGAAACACCGGGAGGGGACCTCAGACGAGATGCTGCACATTGGTTCATAGACTCAGAAGGTATTATTTACTCTAGAAATTCAAGAAAAGGGATCTTAGTATGTATGTATCTAACTCATTTTAAAGTTCAAAGTAAATAAAAATTTGCTTCTGCATTTTTAATTTTGTTAAGAAACTAATATTATCTTGGTTTAAATTATTAAAAGCTGGTTTGTTCTTTTTAAATTGTATTATAATTTCATTACATTTTTCATTTATATTATATTTTCATGTATTTTGAATTGGATATTACTGATGTTACAATTATTATATTGATTTAATCACATCTATTTTGAATGAATGAAATGAATTTTCATCCTTAAATCAAAGAGGCAAAGATTTAACTTGATTAGTAGTAAGCTGTGGAAAATTATTTTTTTGAACATTATAATCTGGAAATTATATTCTGGAACCTCACGAATGGAGAATATTCGTGCGTTTTATTTTGATGAAAATATATAATTTTTAAGTATAAGCTTTTTAACACATTTTTAGAATTCTATTATTTATACCCCTTATAATGTACGAATACTTTAAGTTATTTTCCTTGTCAAAATATAATTAAAATACATTGCCATAAGACAACATTTTCGAGATAATCTCGAACCACTGTGCTGTGGCCAGTGCGGTTGGCAATGTAAATATTTTGCCATTTGGGCTTTCTCTTGGATTAGTTTCATTTATTTCATCATTTGCGCGTCTCACTAAACGCATGCAGCAGCGGCAGCGCCTTATCCTGGCGGGGCCAGGTCCTGCGTTCGGTGTGTTCTGAGTCCTGTCTGTGGAGAGAGAGAGCAATGGCCGGAATTTTGGTGGTCCGTGGTCGGTCGGTTGGCGGTCCGGTGGGGGGATAAGAATTTAATCAGGCCGCTGGGGACTCTAAAGCGCCGCCGCCCGCTGCTAACGCAGAAATGTAGGCGCTGCCCAAAAAAACACAGTGCACAGGACCAACCGAAATAGCAACGAAAACAGAACAGAACAGAAATTTCCTTAAGCGTAATGTAGCACTGGAAAAAAAGAATGTATTTTTCCCAGATATTTTGCTTTTATATAGATGTATTTAATATAACTTGGTATACATTTTATAGTTCCACAAATTGTGTGAATAATTATGTATTCCAACAATAACTTCTAATTATTTACACAGAAATCTGTTAAAGGTTTCCCTATTTATATTTTGCTGTATTTCCTCAAATATATAATGAAGTATATAATAAATAAATGTATAAATATAAACAATTTTCCCCTGTGTAAAAATATTGCTCCCGGAATGATGACGATGGCGATGACGAGGTCCGCCCGCCAAAAAGGGAAGTAGTTGGAGGGATTTGGCCTCGTTGCTATTTGATTTTTTCCTTTGCACTTTCCTTTTTTTCTGCTCGGCGCCTTTATTATTCGTTACAAGTGTGTGAAGTTGTAATTTAAGTGTGTGGAGGGGAGGGGCGCCGACACGCCCACCGCCCATTAAATGCCGCCTCCGAGTGCTTGGAATGCCGCTCGAGGGGACATTGATTTTCCTCTCCGGATTTTTCCGTTCCGTACCCGTGGCATGCCTTTAAAGCGAATTCCTTCCCAATCAGTTTCAGTTGCGTCTTGATTTTCGCTTTTGATTTCAGCGGGCTTAGTTGGAATTGAGAGAGGGGGTGGGGAATAGGACCCCTACTCTCGGTGATACTATACCATGTCCCACAGCCCACATCAGCTGACATTGACGAGTGTCAGGCACATGTCCGCCGCATTGCCGGCGACTGAGTTGGCTTAAGCGTGGACACAGCTGGACATCGAGTGGCCGAATCGGAAGTCAGGGGGATGGATGGATATGGATGAGGATGGACCACAGGTGGGATGAGCGGGTATCGTCGTTGTCCTTCGGATCCTCCGCTTCTGCCACTCCCCACTCCCCCCATAGTGGCTGAAAAGTTTTCAGTTTGGCTTAATGATGGCTCTCTCTCTTTGCCACGAGAACATATTGAATAAATTCATTGGAATTTTTTTTTTTTTTTGCTTGATTCGTGTGTGACTTGGCAGGGGTTTCCCTCAAGGGGTTTCATTTTCTGTGAAATTATATTTTTGTTTTTTATTTTCGCTTTTCATTTCTGTGAAATTTATATTTGAGGGAAGTTGTTGAGCATATAAAAATAATGAGAGGTTTTTCCAGTTACAATGTTAAGGAAAATATTATTTTAATTTTTGTTTTATATTAAAATAGGTTTATAAAATATGATTGAAATAGAAAATGATTCGAAAAACCTTGTTTAGATGTTTAAATTTTAAGTTTAATTTAACTTTTGTTTTGCAAAAATAATATAACTATTTTTTAGAATAGATAAAAATGAAAACATTTTAAACAACTTTTAAAAATAGTTTCATGAATAGTAAAAGTTTTAGAATTATAATTTACATAATTTTTGATTAAATGGAATTAGTCTAAAATTTAAAAATTACATTTATTTACTAAAAAAATATTAAACAGACCTGTAAAGTATTTGTTTATAAATATCATTAAAAAGAGTTTTAAAATTAGGAGAAAAGTTCATTTAATATTTATTAATGCATTTCTATTAATTGTTCATTAAAAGAAGAGAAATAAAATGTATTTTTGAATAACTTAAAAAGAGACTAAATTATAGAACATACAATATGATAAATTTTTTAATTTTATCTTTAATAAAAAAGGAAATACAATTGTTTCGAATGCATTCATAATTTTGCAATAAAATCGGCAAATTCCATGTTAATTCGGTAACAACAGGACATAATTGCGTAATGAAACATAACTAATTCATTCTGCAGTATGCGCTTCCCATACTAACTTTAAACTGTGTGCAGGACCAATTGTGAAATGATTGCCGTTTGAATAATTGAACCGGAAGCATTGGCCGCTCGCCACTGTTGGTAAGAAAAGGTGAAGGAACTCTACCAAACCGGGGGCAATATTTCCTCGAATTGAGGCATTAAATAGTGATTGAGTCGATTGACTTTCTCGGTATGTTCGACTCTGTCTCATGGCCTTGATCTGGCCTTTAATATAGGGATAATTTTCCAGTTGAATTTGCTTCTACCTGGCTTCTGGATGGGGTTTCGTTCTCGGTTCTATCCGCCAATCAGCTGGTCGGTCGGTGGTTGGCAATTATTTTTAGCCCATTGTGTGTATTTGCCTCCACGCGGACCGACGACTGTCTGCAGGGTTGAGTGTTTATTTTCGCCAATCAATAATCCACATACTCCCAATCGATATGGGCGCACGAGGCGTATGATTGATCTAATTGATGGCCAAGATTGATGGCGCAATCTCGGCAGGTGTCCCCCTTAGTGTCAACCATAAATCTCAATTGCATGCGACTTACGTGCACGGTCTGTGGGCTCAGCTGCAGCACTGCATTAAAGTTGAATCGTTTTGAACTCTCCTTTTGAATATGAAAACTTGTCTGTTATCACGAATATAATAGCGGGGAAGCCCCTCTTGCAGTTCTTCACTCGAACACTGGCGACTTTTGTCAGCGATTCGCGGGCGATTCTGCGAGCGGTCAGCGAGCGACTGAAAACGCGACTTGGCAGTCCAAAGGACGAGCGAGGACTGTGACTCTGCGGCGGCTGACAGTGTCTATTATTCAGGCAAAAGGCCGCAGGAGCAGCAACAGCAGCAGCAGCAGCAACAGAAACCACGACCAAGGCGGAGCAACTGTTGGTCGTGCGAATCCCGCTTACGATATTCGGGATTCGTTCGGGTTTGCAGTTCGGCTTTTGGTAGTCGGCAAGCGGTCGTCCTTCGTCCCTATATTTCTTGCCGTGTCGTCGGCAGCTGTTTAACTATTTTTCGGTTAGTTTTCCGCAGCGCTTGCAACTCAATGACAAATTGTTGCATCTCCAGTGAAATCCGCCTCCATCCATCCGCCATGCTCACCTGTGTTTTTGTCGTTTGAATCAATATCACTTGTTTACACATTATGCCCTTTCCAAGGGGTTAGTTTGCTTTACAAAGGTGGATTTGATTCTGAGAAATGTATTTTAAAATTTCGATTTATTTTGAGGCATTTAGACATTAGAAAAAGTTAGGGTATTTCCTTTATATTTTTAAAAATTTATTTATTTTAAATACCTTAAAAAATCCTATGCTCCTGTAAGCTAGAGTATTTCGCCTTCTTGAGACCTTTTCTAGTACCGAAAACAGTTTCATGTTGCATACTTTTGAGCGCCTAAGCGAGCGGAAACTTGCACTTTTTGACTTCTTTTTGAATCTGTGGACATATATTCTTTTATTTTTTATTTGCTAAATGGCTTACTGAGCGCTTAAATTTATTGCACAACATTGAGCATTACAAAACAGCATCAGGGAGCGAACTGATAGCGAAAAGTTTAATGGGAAATGTAAATGTTACGCCATTGTATGACATACGACAATAAAATGGAATGGAACAGAAACAATAAACCGATGGATGCCAGGACCAGGATTCCTACACAGGTTGTTGGTCCCATTTCCCCTCCTGCTCGCACTCCTTCCGCACCTCTCTATCACTAGGGTGCACTGCAAAAAATTAGATGATTTAATTCGGATTAATTTAGTGAAATTTATAAATAAATATAGCTTTGAGCCCTAGTATGCAGTCTTTTAACTATTTGTATTTCTTATATACTTTCGTAAAATTTTTATCTCTTTAAAATATTAAAAATATATCTCTCTAGAATAAATTATTATATTTATAAATATATTTTCTTACTTTTAAATTTATAAATTTATCGAATATTTTTTTCTCTGTTTCTACACATCTCTCTTCCTATTTCCCTAGTCACCGCTTTGGGTTTTTTTACTTTATTTGCTGTTATTTTTCTGCGGCTGCGGCCATAATTTACAATAACAACAACCCAGATAGAGGTAGCGGTGGCTCAAGGGGGCGTGGCAGTAGCCGAGAGACAGAGAAAGAGAGAGAGAGAGAGCAGCGGGGCGGACGGTAGGCAGATAGAGAAATGTGAAGCTGAAAATGAAAGAGTCTAACAATGTGGCTGGCCCCGGCTTGTGGGGCTGCTGTTTTGCATTCGATGGATAGAAGAAGGGGGAGAATGCACTCAAAAAAAAATTGTACTCATATGTAAGAATCTATTTTTATAGTAAATATTAAATAAAAATAATAAATTAATAATAATTTAATAATAATAAAATTCATTTCTTATGAGTTCACATATCTAACTAGTTTCAAATTGCAAGGTGTGTGATTTGGAGATTTATAAATATTTTTATTAGTGTATAAAATTATGTAAAATTATATACAAATATAAAAAACCATTCAAATATTTTAAAATAAATAAAAATAAGAATTAAATAATATTTTAAAATAATAATTTATTAAAAATTAATTTAAGTTCTTATGAATTTACCTTTCAAACTATAGTTACAAATTGAAAGGTATGTAAGTTGGTAATATATAAGATTTTTCAAGTGTATAAAATTGTGTAAAATTAAGCATAAGTATAAAACCTATTCTTATATTTTATAAGGAATAATAAATAATTTAATTTCTTCAGCATGTAAACTTTAAACTAGTTTCAAATTTCAAAGTTTTTAAGTTGGATGGTTATAATTATTTTTATAAATGCATAAAATTTAATTTGAAGATAAATAAGTATTTTTATAAGTGTATTTTTTAGCATGATGAAGACACGGCATAAGAGAGGGGCATGGAACCGATAGCTGCGTTACCGTTAGCAGTCTAAAACGACGAAGCCATCGAAATCGCGCCATGCACTTCTTGCGACTTCAGAGAGTCAGATATTGTATTTCATGGCGTCTCGCTCGATATGTCACGCGAATGTATGTGTGTGTGTGTGTGTGTGTGCGTGAAATATATATACTTATTTGTGTGCCTGTGTGCGCCATAATTCAATTTCAGCATAAGCCCCCATTCCAACCCATACAAACATATATATCCTACCCACAGCATCCCAATGCCAGCATCCATATGCACATGAGGCATTGATCTGCGCTAGGAAAGCGCTTTATGTTTTATGCGTGCGGCTGAAAAGTTTAACGAGGCATAAACAAACACGGCCAGCAATGGGGCTATTGTCGTTGACTGAATGAATGAAAGTTGGCCTTATGATATACGGTGTGCCCGGGGATAGACATTATTTAGATCTATCCCGGAAGCGGGATTATAATCGTTAAGTGTATGGGCAAAGTTGGGAATTCATGTTCCCCCCCCATAAAGAAAGATTTATGAATTTGATTTTGTTTTTATAACCAATCGATTTAAGATTACATTTGCCGCAAAAATATAGCTGAAAAGCATATGTTTTCCTAGTCCAAAAATAAACTAAATATTTAAATTCAATTACTTGTATATTCTAAACTAAGTTGTTTTCTACATCTTTATAATTTTCCGAGAAATTTGTCTTATAAAAGTTTTTCTGTTGATTAATTTCGAGGAAAGTAAAATTCGTGAGTTGAGCAACTGAAAATTAACTTTGTCTAAAATAAAATCAACTGCTCTTTGGCATTTACCTGAATTCGTTATAAACTTGAGCAACTTCAATTAATTTGAAATCACAAGTTATTAAATCCAACAAGGAGTTGTGTCTGTGCTTGTGGAATGTCTACAATTTCCGAGAAATCAATGAATGCTTAGTTACATTGAATGTCATTTGTATTTTAATTATGTTTTATTATTATTGTATAAACAATGAAATATGAGAAATATGACATTAGGGAGGGTATCATTTGATTTGCCACGTGCTTTGCACAGGTAAAGTTAAATATAAAATATAAAAATGAAAGCAATGTTTAAAAATAAGGCTCTAATTAAGCAGAAATTATTATCACAAATTGAATTTGAATGGAAAATTATTATTGCCTTCTAGAGCTAAGTAGAAAAGGGGAAATTTTATACCACCTTGACTTATATTTATTACTATTTGTTTCTCATTCTATAAAAATTCTTTAAGAATTTTACAAACCTTTCTGTTTTCTTTGTTAACTCAAAATATACTTTTGACTTTGATTTGAAATTATTGCGGCGGTTCTGCCACTTGCAGCTGTTGATGTCGCAAACTGTGAAGCCCATGCTAAAATTGGCTTATCCATAATGCAATTAGCCAGGCCAGATAGCGCCGTGTCACGGCCACATCCTCCTTACATAAACCATATGTTTCGTCACATGCAATTTCCAAAGCAATTAGCCGGCACCCATCACCTGCCCGATGCAACATCCTTCGCTTCTATATTCACTCACACATACCAAAGACCGAATAAGCTAGAATGTCCTTTCATTTGCCTGCAGCCTGTTGCTGGGATCATGGGAAATGTGTGACAGTGCTGGCTGTTTGATAAATAAATACTTTCTTAAATAACTTTAAAGAATATTTTTTTTAAATTATTTTCCAGAGAAGTTGACTTATCCTTTTAATCAAAAGAATTTAAAAAAGGTTTTAAAATCTCCCATAATTGTATCAATAAATGTAAAAGCGAGAACACTGCTTTCAATTAACAACTCATTTATAATTTCTACCAATTTTGTTCTGTTATTTACTGCCAAACAACTTGTTGTTGGGCAGCACTGTTGTATGCCTTTCGAATTGAATTTGTCGCGCATCGAACAAACTTGGCAATTCAATCAACGTGCCAGCTGCCAACTATCCATACTCCACACCATTTCACCTGCCCCGTTTGCTTTTTTTCCTGACCATGAACCTGACCATCGACCACGGGGGGCTGTGTCTTCTCCGAATGACTTTTGGCCAACGCTTATTGCTGGTGTTTGTTGCTGTTCGTTGTTGTTCGCTTGGCTAATTGAATTGCCCTGTTTGTCGCCTGTTTTGTTGTGTCCTCAACAGGGGGAGCAGTGTCAAAAATTACGCATACGCCCGGTTGGCGCGCGCATTAAGCCGTTACGGCTAATGAAGCTCACGAGATTGACGGGCCAATTATGGCGATGATGGCAGCGCCATTGTTTCCGTTTCCGCTCTGTCCCATCAATTGAATTACATTGAAAACTTCGTTAGGCTCGTTAGTCGAACGCGCGCGAGTTCTGCCTCTGCCATCGATAAACACGCTCGCCCGGCAAACTTAAAATGCAATCAATGCCAGCTTGGCATTCTCCATTGCAGACTTAATCTCGATTAAATGATTTTTTATTGATACCATGAAGTGCTACCAGCACTCACACGTATAATGTACACATAAATGCACTGGAAAAATTGGATACAGATTAATTTTAGGCTTCATGAAAGGTACTGGAGATGGAAATATCCGGCTCGAAGGACCAAAAATGGTTTAAATGTAAGTTTAAGCTGATTTATGGAACTTCTAACTCTAAAATTAACTTGTATAACTTAACAAAAAGAGAGAAAATATAATAATTCATTACAAATACAAAGATTTTGTTATTTTTTCCTCAGCGTATCCACATATATTTCTGAGAATTGGCACAGTTTGAGGCACTTGGAGAGGTTTGGGCCCTGGAACTTTTCCCCTATGAAGGGCAAGTGAGTGGCTGGAGTAAATCCCGGCAGATTGCTTGCTCTCGTTACGCTTTTTTATTTTCCCACGCTATTCTTTTTCCTCTTTAATTGATGTTGAGCGGTGATGGGTTTTCCGTCAGCCTTGCCAGGCGTCGGGATTAAGCGGAGCGTTTTCAATTTGCAGAAATAAAAATAACAATGGATAGCCGAGGAGCATACATAGGTGGTTGGCACTCCGGCAGTCGGCACACTTGACAATCCAAATTGAATGGCAATTTGATTTTATTGAAGTGCTGCAGCAAACGCAACTGGTGGGCCCTGTCAGTGCACCGAGCGAATATAATATTTCAGCTGACTAGCCAGCCAAATCACAAGGAATTTACTCTGGTTGGATATTTTTTTTCCTCTTTCGGATTTTTTGTGTGGATTTATTTTTCCTTCTTTTTTTACTCATTGACGCCTGCGGCACGTACTCGTGTTTCTCTTGTCGGGCAACTTGTCGGGCTCTAAGGCAGTCCTCGTGCTTGTCATGCTGAAAATATAATTAAAGTTTTTGACAGTTATCTCTGGCCAACAATGAATGAATGCCCAATTCTCGGTGTGATTAATGATGTCACTCTGGCAAGAGGAAAAGAATAAAACAGAATTAAATCTAGAACAAAGTTGAAAGCGGACCCAGGGGCAATAGCATTGCATTGAATTGAAACTGAATCACTTGATCATTTATGCTAGATTATGATAATCGCATCGAAAATGGCCAACCGCAAAACAACGAGAATGGGACATTATTTGGCTCCATTTGTTGTCCACCAATTTGGATTCTGTACATGTCCGAAAGTATGTCCAATTTGCATTTTCATAGAGCTTAGTGCGGTTGTGGTTGCAATTAAATGAGAATTTGGCATTTTTGGGGCTCTAAAAATATTCTGTGTGAAATTTTGACCAAACAATTATATATTTGGGGGTAGATTTAGTGGCTTAATTTTGATTGATTGCAGTAATCTTTCAATGAGCCTTGGAATTTTAAAAGGATAACAAGCTGAAGCCATATCAATTTACAAGGTTATTTAATGGGGTTATTAGTTAGCTATTTTCTAATTTAAGGAGTCATGCAATTTTACAAGCTTAAAAAAGGAAATGCACAAACCCCTCTTAAACCCTTTTCGATGTCCTGCAAATTCAAGCTTTTCCTTCCTGACTAGGATTAAATTTACGGAAGTGTCACTCTCAATTTGCCACACTATATATCTTTGTCTTTGCCTTTGGTCTGTCTATTTGCGCACCTTTGGTTTCGGCTTGCAGCTTTGTTAATTAAAAAATCTCTGGGAAATTAGAGAAGTCAGACGGGTAATTAGGACTGACAGCCGCAGGGCTGACAGCACACACACACGCGGTCAGACGGATCAGAAGGATTTAGTCCAGGATTTGGCGTTAATTGGCTGCCGTTGCGTGGCAACCAAACTGAAGTTGCAGTTGTATCTCTGCAGCTAGTGGATTGCAAACAAATCGCAAACATGGCCACACATGCCAACTCGAGCGGAGAGAGTAGTACTGTAAGAGCTTTCAACGAATAAGTTAAACTTTTCGAGCAAACTCTAGCTGCATTTTCAGTGGAAAAGTCTCTATTTTGGGTACTGTGGCAGCCAAAGTGCTTCAAAATTGAGTTTTTGTTCTTAAAATTGAATTAATACACAGGTTTTCGGGGCAGATGATTTCATTAAAACAGTCAGAGGCTAGGGCCAACACTGCGTATGCGCAATGTTTTTGCCAGCGGACTTAACTTGGCTTTTGTGGCACTCTGTGTTTGTGCACATGTTTAATATGCAATGGCTAGGCTTAATCCTTGAACAAGAAAATCCTTTTACACCATATTGAGTTTTGTTGTTGCCGCCACCGCCACCTGCCTGCGGCTTCCCTCATTACATTAAAGAAAAATGTGACTGCAATTAGCTTTAAATATTTATGGCTCCGAATGTAAATACAATGCCAAGTTTTTAGGATATTTTATGCCAAAAAAATGCAAAAAATACGGAATTTTGAAAGTTTTGGCAGCTGCTCCTTAAAGGAATTTCCGCTTGAATTTCCAGGGTGCTCTTAAGGCTCCTCCCATTTAGGATATCAATTCTTGCTCGCTTGTTGCAGCTTTCAGTTGCCATTCTCCCAACAATTAGCAACCGAAAGTGGGCCAAACAAACTGTCAAGCCGGCAAACATCGAATCAGACCATCGAAGTGAAATGGAAATGCTGAATGAAACCACTACTAAAAACGAAACTTGTGTTTTGCAATCTCCTCTCTATTTTTTTTCTCTCCAGTCTGTGTTGGGGTCAAGCCATACAAAAGCAGAACAAAAAAATAGCAAAAATGAAACTGTTTACGAAACACAAAAACTTCTGGCTGATGATGAAAATGCTGATGATGATCATGTAAGTGGGTGAAAGTGCACAGGAAACAGGTAACAACAAGGTTAAACTCATTTAAATAATTAGTTTCATAATTTTTTTAGAGCATTGTGCAGTTGGAAGAACTGGGAAAACTTTATTTAAAGGTTAGTGAGTGTATAAATAGTAAGAAAACTATGTTCTTGGTGTAAGAATTACTTTTAAAAGCGGATATTTTACACAAAAGATAAATGTTAAAGCAAACCAAACTCTGAACAAATAATGCGATGATAATGATTATAAGTAAGTTTTTATATTTTAGCTGTCTTTTGTTATTTTTTGCTTTGTCAAAATATACTCCCAAAACCAATACTGAAGAGCTCTTCATTTCTTCGAGTGCTTCAAGTGGATGCTTTGTTCCGATGTGCGGTCACTGCCAGGGGCCATGTTTTGTGTATGGCCCACGGAGCGTATGCGTAACGAGTGCACAAGTGGCCATCGGTTGGCTGCCCGTGGGGCATACAAAAGGAATCGTTTTGCTTGTCATTTCGCCGATTCAATTAACGCAACAACTCGAAAACAAAAGCGACAGGGACAGGACACAAAAAGCCAAAAGCTCTTCTAAAATCAGGAAGCCCAAGGTGCCACCTCCACTCGCTTTTAATGGGCAATTACATTTTAATGAGAGTCGATAAATGCAAATTTTTTTGCCCAAAAGCAGCCGAGGCACAACCTCACCTTTAAAATCGCGTTAAAGGTCGCCTTAAAGCCAAGGGGTCAGGACACAGGGACACTTGTGTCCTGCGCCTTTGTATGTAAATTCCAATGTTATTAATTTCGAGCTCGAGTCGAGAGTCGAGCTGAGAGTCCCCGCCTCCATATCGAAGGCTTGACACATCAAAGCCCCGACCTGACACAAGCACATGCCTTTTGCGTGTATTTTTTTAAATATGCGTGTGCGATTAAAAAAAAAATAAATAAAAAAAAGAAGAAGGAATCAGTTACTGTTACTGAATCAGAAACAAACATTAAAGGAGGGACCGGCCGGCGCTTTCAATTGGAAAACGGGGCGGCAAGCAGAAATATAATGAGTTTTGCTCGCTGTTCACAAACAGCGCTCTGGCGCTGGCCATGGCCGCACTCTGACAAGCGCTGACACTTTTCCGCTTTTCCATTTTTTCCAACACACAAGAGAGGGGCGGTGACTGTGTGCATAAGCGGGATAAATGTACATTTAAAAAAAGCCGACATTGGATTTTAGAAATAAATCTATTTTCCACAAAGGATTAAGTGAAAGAAAGCCGTTTCCCATCTTTATTTGTTTAGTATTTCCTTTCCTTTGAAATAATTCTTATTAATTTTATCGTTCTTTTTTATATAAAAGTTATTAATTTTTCTTGAAGTGCATGAGGCTGTTGAAGGTCCCCATAATGTTGATGGACACTCGCTTTGATTTGCTGCTGCTGCTGTTGCTCGTGTGGCTTTTCTTTTGCCAGTTAAATCCGCACTAACGACTTGCCAGTTGATGTCATACGTGCGGTTTCATCCGAGGACAACGACACCGACACGGCATCACCTCCTTGCTGGTATCATCATTATCATCATCATCATCATTGCTACCGACTGTTTGCGTTGTCCTTTGACATGGTCCACACATTCCCAGGTCTCGGGGTCCCATCCTCTTTAGGCAGCGTCACATTTAAAATCAATTTCATGGCCCGTACCAGGACCACGGACCGACTTACCGAGTCGCGCATAGAAAATCCCTGTTTTTGTGCCTCAGCCGCAAATGCAAATATAAACATATGTGATGGCCACAAAAAAGAAATCCTTTTCAAGCTGTAAATATTTCCCTAACGTTGCAAAGTCAAACAACCGGGTGTTGTCATTTGTGGAAGCCAAAGGACACGTTTTGTTAGTAAATATGTTTATGGAAGGATATGGTAAGGTTTTTTTGTAAATATTTTTAAAATCTGATTTGTAGATAAATATTTGTGGAGTTAAGTAAATAGAAAACAAGCCAAAATTAATTAAATAAATAACTAAACTATTTTACATTTCATTTAACTTTAGAGGCTTTCTTTGTCAATTAATTGTATAAGTTTACATTTCTTCTTAAAATAAAAATATTATTATTTTACTGATCAACAAACAGTATTGTTATAATTTCACATTACTAAATTTTAAATCTTCACAAATATCAATCCCTTTCAAGTCACAAAAGAGCATTAAATCCTCGACTATTTCCTTAAACTTTTGTAAAATATTCTTTTTATTTTCGTTTCATAAACCTTTCACTTCCATTGAGTGAGTATTTATGTCTGAAAGGCCACAGAAAAGGTCGTTACTGATAAGTCGAAAGAGGCACAGCCAGCGTTTAGCCACTCAGTCAGTCAGTTGGCCATCGTTTGCATCAAGTATACGCCCCGTTGTTCGATGGTGCAATGCACTCTCCTGTAAGGACTTCCGGTAAGACGGATTTGGGCATCATTTAGTTTCCCCCATGAACTCCAATTAAGCAGCTGGCAAAATGTGAATTGCTTCAAGTTATTTGGCAATCCTAAGGCACCTGTTCCTCTGTGTGTGTTTTTCTTGCCACTCACAGAGAGTTTGCTCGTGTGCCAAGAGCAATAAAAGTTTGCCAGGCGGCGGCGGTGGCGGAATTATTCATTCGACATTTAAGTGTCTGCCGACACGTGCAATGTAAAAGTTTTACACACCTGCATACATTACACAATCCCGGGCATAAGCCATTAAAGGAAAGCGGAGCTTAAAGACATAGGTGGAAAGTGGGAAAAAGGAAACGACAAATTGGCCGCTCTTCATCTGCATTTGGACCAAGGAATATGCATAGGGAATTTGCTAAAGAGTAAAAGCAATCGATTTGATTAATTTTTTAAAAAGTTGAGCCTTTTATTTATATAAAGTTTAAAGCAGCAGTCTTAGAAGATTCTTTTATAAAAGTATTATGTTATAATTGTACTTTAATTCAAGAGATTATTGCCAGAATCTTATAAGCTACATTTTATTTGTTAAATAAAGGTTTTAACTATTTGTCAATCCTTTAACTAAAGCTCAACCTTGAAAACTCTTTCGCTTTTCTTGAAAAATTCGTTGTCGAAGGTTGACAAATTGGCCGCCTTTTCATCTCTGCATTGCTTACCTTTTTGGCCAATGAATCTGCATATGGAATTCGCTGATGGCCAAAAGCAATCGATTTTCATCTTCTCTTCTTTTTTTTTTGGCGTAACGAAAGTGATTTCCTGCCAGGCATTTGCCGCCAAAAACTTCATCAAGCTGCCATCTCTTATCGCCGGTGGAAAGGTGCTGCGAGGAGTCCTTCGTTCTCTCTCTCCTCCTTGCTTCTCCGCTCCCACTTTGTGGCTGCATGCCTGGAATATCTTCCGTTTCCGCAGTTTTGATGTCTTCCTCTTGTCAGGGATGGGCAGGAGAAGCAAGGAACAAGGAGCAACCGCCGCCAGTAAGTGCCAAATAATAACCGAAAGCTGGCAAAACAAATCGAAGAGTTACAAATGCAAAAAAAAAAAAATAAAGAGAAGAAAACCAGAAAACCGCAAATTCCTGGAGCCCACAGCATGCAGCATATTTGATGCAAACCAAAAACACTCAACTATGAATGCGATTTTCATGTAAATCCAATCGGCTTTGGCACGTGCATGACCCAAAAAATAAAAAAGAAACTAGACAATAAGTTTCGCCTAACACCGGCTGTAAAAATAATCAATGTTTTTGGTAAGGGGAAAGCACATAAAAATGGCAGATTGCGGTTATCAATTGTTGGCATTTAAGGTAAGTTTTAGAAAGTGTGAAAAAAGGTTACTTGTGTGGGAATTTTATGGGGTTTAGTTTTAGTTTTTCTAAACTTATATATGAGTTATAATTATAAGTATAATAATAATTAAGAAATTCTACTATAAAACTAAATTTATTAGGATATTAAACCCATTAACTCTTTGAATATTTCACCAAAAAGTAAACTTTCGCTTTACAACATAGTTATTTATTAGCAAGAAATTTACCCATACAATTTACTTATAAAAATTACCGAAAAATATAAAATCCTTATACAATATTAAACAAATACTTCCACTATTTCCAGTACCAAAAAAAAATATCTAATAATCAATTTTCGGAGCAAGAAAAAACCCATAAAAACTCCGATTGCGGTTAACATGTTCCCGGGCGTTTTATGTGCGTTTAAAAACGCGCAAAGAGGGTCACCTATGGTGCAGTTTTATGTGGCATACTTTCGGGCTTTTGGCTCGTAAAAAATTCAACTGCTAGTCGGCCATATTTTAATGGGTCGTTTTTGGCCATTGTTGATCTAACTGCAACACTCACTGAGAAGAGGGTAGAAGTGGAGGCGTGACACCAACAAAAGAAGAAGGAAAATGCCAAACAATCGCTGTCTAAACGCATTGTGTGCGCTTTGTGCGGCCTGAAAAGGGGAAAAGGATCACCGGGAGACAGACACACAGCCATATCACATATCGCGGGCATGTCAATGCAAATGTCTATGAATGCGAAAATTCACATTGATGCCGCTTTGTCGTATTGTCTGACTGAGTGTCTTGTTGCCTTGCTGCGGAAATATTGTTTGGTCTGCCAAGGCGACAAACATGTAAGTCGATTGTGATTGCGTTTGTGGAGCAGCCAAACACTTCCACTTGATGTGTGACGACTGACACAGTCGATACGGTTTATTATTGCCAGCCGAGCGAATGACTAACCAGATGTCACAAAGGGGGGGAGCGGGGGGACATATCCATCGAGTTCAACAATTGCCGCAGACAAACCGCAAATGATTACTATTATGTGAGGAGAGTTATCATTCCCCAAAGCTCATAGATTAATTATTTTTCTGGCTGACACAAAGATAAACAATTGATTAGATAGGGTTTATCATTTGGTTTTAGTTTTAGATTATTTATAACGGAGAGAATACAGACAGCTGCAGTTCTAAGTTAACTTTTCTGGGTAATGTTTTGAAAAATAAATATTTTGCAAGTAAAGTTTAATTACAATTGAAAGGGGAAGCAAATCAGCTGCCAATTGGGCTTTTAACCCATCCTTATTGACTAAACCAGCGGCATTAATTAATTGCAACGCTTTCTCGTTGATAGCTTTGGTTTGGTGTTTGCCGAAGACCAAAAGTTTGGTTACAATTGTGTCAAGATGCTTGAGATAATTGGAAATTGTCAATATCAATATTTAATGCCGCTGAGATAGGAAGCGATAGCTTAGGGTCTTCATTTTTGAAGAAGTAACGAGAAAATGTCTGTTTTAAGAGTTAGTTAAACGAAATACTTAAAAATCTTATAAGAATTTATAGGAAGTTCTTTGAATCTCATTAAATATTACCGATTAAACTACTTAAAAATCTTATAAGATTTCATAAGACATTCTTTGAATCCAAATTAATGACATTTATAATATATATTATAATATTTATGATCTAAAAGGCCATAAAAGTTTTCCCTGAAACATTTCACAACTTAATTAACACTCTACTTACAATTTAACTAATATAAGCTGTATTTTGATTAGCACATTATTCCTAACAATAGCTCAAGGTCACTTAAGTGCATGTTATTTTCCCTTTCAAACGTTTTACGTTCGTTGAGGGTTAAACACATTCTGGACGGCCTTGGTTAGTTCCAAGTTAAGGTTGCCCAGGCAACCCTGGAACAAGATGTCACCTATTAGCTTTCGGGCCAGGATCTTTTGATGCTCATCCATCTCCTTGTATTGAGAACTCCAGGATAAAGCTATAGAGTCCTCCAGGTTACTGGAACTGTTACTAAGAAACTGTGTTTGTGGCTAAAAATATTTATAAATGAAGTTAAATATGTTTTAAAAATATGTATTCGTTTTTCCTTACCTCATTTTCAAAACTCTTAAACTCAGAGAAGCAGAAAGATTCCTTAGAGTCTTCTACAACAGGGAAGTCCTTCTGCTAAACTCAATAAATTAATTGTTACAAAATAAGTTATAGGATTTCTTTTTACCTGTTGAGCTTCCCCTTCCTCTATGAGATCCTCGCTACTCTCCAGGTGATCGCTTAGAAATAACAACAGATTGTAACACCAAAGTTTTGGCTTATAGGTCAACATGGAGCTCTCGGCGTCCAAAACTTTTCGGTGTTCACGATAGAATAAAGAGCGAAAGTGATGGATCCTGCGCTTGGCCATATCCTTGGAGGCCGCTTTGGGATAGATCTCCCTTAGCTTATCCACCAGATACTTGTAGTCCCTGCCTTTCCGCTGCCTGTCCCGGTACTCCAAGCATTCCGTGTTCCACAGGGAGGGCAAGCCTTTGTAAATTTCGAGAAACTCCTGCCAGAAGTTAAGATTCATCTCTAACCCTTCCCCTTCGCTGTCACAGTCGCTGTCCACCAGCATCTCGTCGTAGAGCTCGATGTAGTTCCCGTAATTGAGCTGCTTGTAGATGTCCAGATCCTCGTTATCCTCTTCCTCCTTCGCCTCGTACACATCCCGACTGCTGTTTTTCCAGTGCAGCGGTTCATCCAAGAAGCTAAACTGATGGAAAAACCACAAAGTCGAGGAGTAACGTTCCCCCACCCGCCTTTGCATGTCCACCATACGCTTCTCTCGCCTGTAGTTTGTCCGAAAGCAATTTATCTTTCGGATCGCCGTTTGGCGGTCCGCCTTCGGGTAACGCTCGCGCAGTTTGGCCACCAGTTGCGCGTAGGCCCTGGCCTTGAGGCACTTGTTGCCATACTCCCTGGTGCCACGACGCCAAAGCGAGGGCTGGGATCGGTACAAGTCAATAAAGTCGGTCCAGAAACGACGATCGCCGTTCATAATTAACTTTTAATTAACATTCCATAATCAAAAAACAAACAAAATCGAAGTGTGACCGCCTGCATTGCCGCCGAAGAAATTGAAATTGCCAGACAGATTCGAGAATTTGTACTTCTAAGGTGAAGGGTCACACTAGCTTTTCAAGATAAGGCTGCCAGACTGCTTAAAAACTTCGATTTCCAGCGAATTTCCATTTTCGTCATTATTTTCCATAAATGAAAGCTTTTCGGCACTGAATATGCCTTTTTTATTTTAATAAACCTTAAAAAAGCAACTGAAAATCCAAATGAAAGCAAATAAAAACGGCGTTGCCAGATCAATTTGTTCGCTTTAGCAAAGTTTTCCACCTTCTGGCAAATTTTAAATTTCGGTATTTTCAAGTATATTTTCTCCAATTTTAGTATATTTTCGGATTTATTTCCACGACTGGCGCCGGTCACACTTTCTCTTTCTTTTCTGCACCACGTTTCCGAACGAGTTGTCAAAATGAACGCCAGCCTGCCAATTTCTAAGAAACGCAAGGTAATTTGATGAAAATATCGCTGCTCAATGTCTTGGATACCGTGCCGCGACCGCCCCGCTAAATGCCGACCCGGAGTTGTGTGAAAAAGTGGCCCGGAAAGTGTCCAGTTCGGAGATAACCTCAAAACGGATGGGCGTCCCAAAAGTCTTTGCAGCGTGGAGAGCGAGATAATCAACAAATTGTAATAATGGTTTTCCTTTGCGCTTGCAGTTCGTTTCCGATGGCATCTTCAAGGCCGAGTTGAACGAGTTCCTGACTCGCGAGCTCGCCGAGGATGGCTACTCCGGCGTGGAGGTGCGTGTGACCCCGTCCCGCACCGAGATCATCATCATGGCCACCAAGACGCAGCAGGTGCTGGGCGAGAAGGGCCGACGCATTCGCGAGCTGACCGCGATGGTCCAGAAGCGTTTCAACTTTGAGACCGGCCGCATCGAGCTGTACGCCGAGAAGGTGGCCACCCGTGGCCTGTGCGCCATTGCCCAGGCTGAGTCGCTGCGTTATAAGCTCACCGGAGGACTGGCCGTCCGTCGTGCCTGCTACGGCGTGCTGCGCTTCATCATGGAGTCGGGCGCCAAGGGCTGCGAGGTCGTCGTCTCCGGCAAGCTGCGCGGTCAGCGTGCCAAGTCGATGAAGTTTGTCGATGGATTGATGATCCACTCTGGTGATCCGTGCAACGATTATGTCGAGACCGCCACCCGTCACGTTCTGCTGCGCCAGGGCGTGCTTGGTATTAAGGTCAAGATCATGCTGCCGTACGATCCCAAGAACAAGATCGGCCCCAAGAAGCCGCTGCCCGACAACGTGTCCGTTGTGGAGCCCAAGGAGGAGAAGATCTACGAGACGCCCGAGACGGAGTACAAGATCCCGCCGCCCAGCAAGCCCCTGGACGACCTCTCCGAGGCGAAAGTTTTGTAAACTTAGTTTTACTAAAGGAGTTGACCTTTAAATACAAGAAACAAACAAAACAAAACAGAAACAAAACCACAAATATATAATTCAAATAAACAAAATAAGTAAACCGAGAACGCAGTGCAGTGCAGTGTAGAGCCCCCGAGGGTTGGCTCCAAAGTTCGAGTCCGAGATGACCAAAAACCTGTTTGCATACCTTTCGTCGGGTATGTGTTTTTCTTGCTTCCATTCCATTTCTTGTGAAGCGGAAATCAGCGATTAAAACGTCTCACATTTTGTCCATTTCTTTTCGTTGTTTTCTGCTGATTTATGGGGCTTGTCCTTCGGGTACACGGCGGACGCTGCTGATAACCCGGCCCCGCTTATGGAGCCTCTTATTTATCATGTTGATATGTTTATTTCCAAGCCCAAAGGCACAGTGACACGGCTTCAAGCAATTGCAGCGTGAAAATCAACAATCGTTCAATTTATCAACATTTGGCGAGAGATTATAGCCGCGGGAGAGAGTTTCACCGGGGCAGAAGGAGGAGGAAGAGCAGCAGCGGTAGAAGGACTGAGACTGGCGTCGTGCCCCGTTTGAAACGGACTGAAATCGCAGCTGCAGCACACGATCCTCGGCCGATGACAAATGGCCACAAATGCAACACTCAACCCAAGGAGAAGGAGTGGAGGTGGTGGCCAAAGGAGAAGGAGGAGCGGGAGCTTGTCTTGGCGGCATCACGCATCAAGTTGCGATTTGCGCCATAAATCTAAATTAGCCTGGCTTGGCTCTCTAGGAGCAGCGCGGTTCCTGGTTCCACTTGGTCCACTTGCCCAATCAATTAGAGGTGCACATAAAAGCAGACGAAACAAATTTCAGGCCATCTGTGCGACTGTGAGAAATTTTTACCTGATCGCAATTGTTCTTGCTATTGCTGCAGTGCTTTTCAACGCTGGCATAAATCATAAAGAACCTTTTAAACACGACTTTGAACGTATGATTTCAACACAATTTGTAAATAAATTAGATCGTGATTATGGCAACATCAATATCGCGGCAGACATCTCCCCGTAACAGCAACATTATTAACCAAACCGGCCAATGTCTGGGCATGTGTGGCTGCCATAGCTCTCCTGACGTCCCCAACTATATATTATAATGGCCAAAAGCAAAACAAAACAAAAACTCGACAATTGCCGTCAACAAGTCTGCAACAGCAGCAATGTGTTGCTGGTGGTGTTGTTGTTGTGGTTGCTAGTCCATGTTGCACCGTTGTTGTGCTGTGTGCGAGAGTGCAACATGCATATTGTGTCCGTCTGTCGAGGCTGCGCAGGTTCATAACTTGCCTGTCTGCTGCCAGACGGAGTTCTGACATGGCCAGGAAATCCTAGGACACCATTAACATACACTCTTGAAGTTGTAAGAGTGAGCTTTTGGGAAATGTATTAAGCAAAGGTATTTATATTCTTTTGAAATTTAAAGCCTGTTCTAACTCAATGTATATTTTAATTTGACAAAATAGGTAACCAATTCAATGGACCCCATTCTGGCCAAAAGTATACAATAACAATGCATCGTAACTGTAATAGTTGCAACTATTTTGTTGTAAGGTTGCTTCGAGTCTGACTATATTTGCTTTGATTTACCAACATTATTATGAGGTTTTGTGTCATGATTTTGCCATCATTATTTAGCATTAAGAAACGATGGCGCGTAATGTGTTTTTCATGTGAACTGCCAGGCCAGACGACATTTATCATCATCATCATCATAGCTGCATCGTAGCATCCAAGCTCCAAGCTCGGCTGCAGCTGGAGCCGGATCACTGGTAATAGCCACGTTTGCCGGCCTCCTGCACGATCGTTTGGAGTGCGGCAAAGGCTTCGCCGGCCGTGGGCTCAATCTCGCTGGCGGACAAGATGAACAGATCCTCGCTATCCGCCGGTCCGCGTAGCTCGTACGAGTAGGTGATGGGTATCTTTAGGTGTCCATGGGCCCAATCCTTGGAGCCGCCACTCGATGGGTAAATGGTTTCGTAGATGCTGCCGCTCTTGTAGATTCGTCCGCTCACATCTTTGATCCTTTGAGCAGCCAGCTGGCCAATCTCCTTCAGGTCCTGGTAGTTCTCCACACGTTCCGGAGTGTGTCCATAGGGGAACATGATCATCTGGGAGTAACTGTGCAGCGATATAAACGTGCGAATCCTCTTGGATTCAACATTTTCCTCCAGAAACTGCACTATCCTTTGGGTCTCCACCTCGCTGCCCGCCGAGGGTCCGGAGTAATCATAGCGACAGGGATCGCCACTCGCTCCCGTCACGTTCCAGTGAAAGGGAAAGTTCCGGTTGAGGTCCACCCCGCGGCAGATGCCGAAGAGAGCGCGATTCTTGCGCCACATGCGATCCCCCTGGAAGGTGTAGCGATAGCCATCGGGATTGACGCTGGGGAAGATCAGCCAATCCTGAGAGCGTGCCATTTCCTGGACCGCAGGATCCTCCGAGTTCAGCAGCTGGTCGATGAAGTAGGTGGCCGTAGCCGGTGCAATCCACTCGCGCGCATGGATGCCACTCTCCACAAAGACACTCGTGAGATTCTCCCTGCCGAAAGCGATTCTCACACCTTTAATGGGCAATCCCTGAGTGCTTGCGCCCAGGTCCAGCAGGCTAACCACCTCGGGTCGCTTCTTGGCCAGACTCTCCAGCCAGGCGTAGATGCTCTCCAGCGGATGGTAGCGTTTCCAGTCGAACTGTTCGGGTGTTGTGCCCTCGGGTGGCACCTCGCGGTAGTTGGCATCGATCAGCGCCTGGAAATTGTGGTTCAGGATGCGATGGGTCACGTTGTAGCTGTGCACCAGGTCATCGAAGTCGGCCACCTTGGCGGCCGTCACCATGATGGTTAGCTTTTGGCCCGGCACTCGGGCATGGCCCATGAAGGAGCACGAATCGCTTGCCAGCTCCAGAGCTTGGAAGAGCCGAACATGCTCCTCACTTGCCAGTTCCACTTGGTAGATCCGCGTGTAATCGTAGCGTGCCTGGGCGGGCACCGGACCTGCCACTGGCTCAATCTCCTGACCCACGACACATTGATCCGCCTTGGTGCAGAAGCTGGCAGCTCTGGATTGGTGGAGAAGGAGAAGGAGCAGAAGCAGCGGCAGAGGAATCCATTTGGGTAACATCTTTACACTCTGGCTGTTGGAATAATATTAATATTTTTCTGTGTTTCTTTGTCTCTTACAGCTGAGAGTGAAGTATCAACACAAAACGAAATGGTGATAAGAAATATATATATGTACATAGATTGGAATAAAATATGCGAATAAGTAGTACCCTTGAATTAGAAGCAAATGTTTGGGGGTAACCTTGGAATATGTTTATAGAGCAGATATGTAGATGGGTTAGTTCTAAGGTTAATTTATAAAATAATTTAAGTTTTTTTATTACTTGATTTTATTTGAATTTCAAAAAACAATCCCTTACGGGAGTGATTTAAAATATACTTAATTTTCGAAATCCCTTAAAAATGCGCCTAAAAGTATGCAAATTGAATATTTAACAGCCCAACTTCAGTTGCATTTTTTTTGCGATTTTATATTCATGTCTGCTCCGGTTATCGAAATCGTAAAAACCGGTGCTCTCGTTCTCTTTATCGTAAATAAAAAAGCATTTACTTTTCAATTCGGGATGACAAAGTTTCCCTTTTTACAAATTACAAAAATCGTACGATATAGAGAACGGGAGCACCGATTCCCTTTTCCAAAATTGAAATCGTTAATTTTTTACGATTTCGATAACCGGAGCAGACCTTATTCGATTTTTTTTGGCTAAATTACGAGAATAGGGGAATTAGTTTTATGATTTCATTTTGAAAACCCTTTAAATAATAATAACATTTTGGCAATTAATCCTAGTCAAATTAGATTGTAATTTATAAAACCAACTTGTACTTAAATAAATTTCTAATACGAGTTTATGCTTTCGAAACGGTTTATTAAATTTAATTACAAAATATTAATTTAAATTAAACATAAATTTATTAAATAAGTGGACTTTCCCCTGTTCTAAACTAATAAAATTTGCAACATAGAATTCAGTGAGATCGCCTAATCTTACTGCTAGTCCATCAAACCCATCACCTTTGCCCCAAATCAAAGGGTATCAAAATGATGCAAGACATTGAACTTGATGCTGTGACATCGTCAGCAAATCTTCCATTTGAGATAAGCTTCACACGCCTAAAGTTACTCTTCTTCCATTCGAGAGCTTTTTAGTTCTCAGCTCATCTTTTTTCTAGACTGATTACCCCCCCGCGATCCGCAGCTCCCTGCTCCCTGCTCCCTGCAAGCAATTGAAGTCAACGATTTATGAGCACCTTTCATAACACTTCATTAGTTACATTTTTGGTAGAATTTATAGCGCAATTGCAATAGGAAAACGTTTAACGAGCTTGTTCTCGCAGGGGGAAACTGCGGTGAGGACCAAATTTGGTCCGGCAATTGCCTCGATGGCAACAAGTGCGCAATGGCGCAACATGAGAGTCCAGCGGCAGTGCCTCTGCCATGTTGTTGCCACGCTGCTGCCATGTCGCTGGTTGCGTCTTCGTTTCGTTTCAACATGTTGCTGCCAGCGCAGGGAACCAATTAAACTCAAATATTTGGCGCTGCTAATGGAGCTTAAATGGTAATGTGGTCCAAGGTTTAACCACAGAGATCTTCTCCATATTTCTAGATTATGAAATGTGCGGGAATTATTGTGACAATTATGCAATATATTTTGTATATTTCTTGGATTTATGAAGAATTGGAAGAAGTTGTGAACTTAGTATTTGATTTTGTTTAAGATTTTAGGATTGTTTAAGGAACTATGCATTTTATTTTAGGAGTTCTTTATGGTTTTAAAGAGTATTTTCGTCTTAGTTTTTGATTTAGTGTTAGATTTTGGAATTATTTAAGGTTTTAGGCCTATAATTTTAAGAGTTGTTTATGGTTTTAAATAGTTTTGTTCTTCTTAGTTCCTTAGTTTTTGATTTTGTTTTAGATATTGGGATTATTTAAGGAATTAAGCCTTTTATTTTATGAGTTTTATATGGTTTTAAATTGCTTATTCTTCGAAGTTTTCTTTGTTTTTGATTTAGTTTTAGATTTTGGGTTTTTTTTAAGGAATTAGGCCCTTTTCTTGGAGGTGTTTATGGTTTTAAATAGTTAATTATTCTTAGTTTTAAATTTTGCTTTAGATTTTGGGAATATTTAAGGCACTAAGCCTTTTTTTTTTGGAATTTATGGTTTTAAAAAGCTTATTCTTCATAAGTTTTATATGGTTTCAAAAGGCAATCTTTATTCTTCTCTCTAAGCAACCTTTGCTAATGATATTTTAGCTTCTATACAATGTATTTATAAAGACATTCGTTAATAATATAACCAATATTAATTCTAAATGCTTTTTGATTAATTATGATAGAAGTTTCCCTGTCAACTTACAACTGTTCAACATGTAAAGGAAGCAGGGGGTGCTCCATTGTGTTATGTAACTGGAATTGCCACTATTACCGCCAATCCATGCAATCCATCCAATCCATCCATCCATCCATCCATTCGTTCATATAGCGTATAACGAAAATTCATTTCTCTTAATTGACTTAACGTGACTTGGACTTGAGAAAAACCAATTACAAAGCCACATTAATATCTGGCAACAATTTTCTGCCTTTTTGAGCAACACAAGGCGCATGCAACCAAAATTTTAATTAAGAAAAAAGTTCGGGCTGTTGGGGGTGCAAGTTGCAGGTTGCAAGTCGCAGGTTTTAGTGTGGGCGGTCGTCGGTCTATTCAAAAAAATAATCTTATCAAAAATTTTGGCAATTAATTCGACAGACAGTGACAGTGGTGGCGGTGGTAGCGGGGTTCGGTTGCCTTAAGCTGCCAACAGAAGCTGAGAGTTGAGACCATAAAAGCATTTTAATTTCTTAATTTACCACAAACTATAAATCATGGCCGAAGGTGTTTTCGCCATATAATGTAAGCCACCTAGCAGTGGCATTCGCATTCGCACCATTTTTCCAGCATTTCGCATTCGCTATGGAAATGGTTTTCATCTCTTTCTCTGTCTCTGGACACTTGAAGAAAATGTGAGGGAGTAGGCTTAAAAAATGGGATTTAATTTAATATATTTCTTAGATAAATTTTTAAGCCTCAGCTTTAAGTGAATTCATGATCTTAAATTCTTTTAAAATTTTAAAGAGCAGTGTAAAGCTTACACTTTTACATTTTATTTAAGAAATAGTTTAATATATTTCATAGATACATTTTTGAAGCCTCAGCTTTAAATGAACTCATGATCTTATTATAATCTTTTAAAATTTAAAAGAACAGTGTAAGCTTTTTATACATTTTATTTAAGAAATAGTTCAATATATTTCAATTGAACTTATGATCTTATAATCTATTAAAAATTTAAGAAAAATTGTGTAAGCTTTTTATACATTTTATTTAAAAAGTCGTTTGTAATTTAAGGAATCCCTTTTAGTTTCTGTAGATTATTTTCACACTGAACCGCTTATTACCCTGACTCTGGATTAAACATTATCAAAAAATATTTACTATTTATTTAATTAAACATTTTATTTTCTGTGCATCTCCGGGACAGCGCTGGGGTGTTGTAAAAATACCAAAAATACCTGGCTGCCGCGTTGGTCACGTCTTGCGCCGCCTGTCTGGAGCAGCGGCTTCATTAGGTGATGCTTGTACATATTAATTAAAATGTGTATCCCGCCGATAGGCTCGTATAAGTCCACATGCGAGTCCACCATAGATGGAAAGCCACTAAATCATCTCCCCGGGCCAGGCCAGTATTTGCACTGCACTGCTTTCGCATATGGAAATCGTTGCATCACGCCGAGTTTTCCACCAACTGGCCCCGCTATGTGTTTTGTGTTAATTGGCAAAACACTTTCTTGGCCGGGCCTAAAAGAATGAAGCCAATTCAAATTGGACAATTACAATTACAGAAATATCTCAGACGCTTGACACGACGCTTTGGCTTTGACTATGGCTTTCGGACGAGGTGCTGCATACCAATAAATCAGGAAAATGTCAGAAATTTGCCATGACTTGTCGCCGGCCTGGGCTTTGGCCGCCAAATTAATGCAATTTTGTGTAAATTACTCATTAGAAACGAAATAAATTCGCCGCTGGAAGGCATAAATCACGCCTTATAGAGCGGTACAAGCCACACGACCAGCACAAACCGACAGGCAACAAAATAAAATTGAACAGAAATCTCAGCTAAAACAAAAGTCTCGATTACCCCCGGTCCGGGTGGTAAATGAAATTTCATTTTTAATAGAGGAAGAAGGAGGAGGGACTGGGGTTTGGGGTACGCCAATTAGATATTTTATTGCTAATGTGAGCTTGTCAGATCGCCAGAGTCGAGCTCGAGTGTCCAGCTCTCCGGCTGTCCAATGTGTTCGGTGCCTGTCTACATCAATTAAAAGCGCATTTGACAATGATATTTATACTTGGGCTCGGTCTTCGGTCTTTGGTTTCCAGTTGGATTTTATTCGGTATTGCATTGCTGCCTCAAAAACGATTTCCAAGTTCGGTAATTATAGATCAACGGCCGGCCAAAGTGGAAGTGTGCTCCAGTGCTGGCAAATTTGTAATTATCTTTGGATAGACTGGAATATTTCAAGCAATCTCAGTTGGTAAATGATATCTAACCATGTCCATTTTTATTAAAGGTACTCGAAACATTTTAGTACAATTAAGTAAGAAACATATAAGTTACTATATACAAATTTCCAATCTTTCATTTAAATTTATCTCTAATAGTTAACCTTAAGATTATGTCATTCTTTATTTTATTTTAGTTTTAAAAATTTATCTAGTCTTTTCAGTGACAGAGCCTTGGTTATAATTTTGCTTTGTCTTCAATTTAAACTACAAAACTTTGGCTACCAATTTTCCTATACTTGTCTTTAGCTTTAATACCTGTTATTGTTACATTTTACACTATTTTTTAGTAATATTCACCTGCACTAGAGTGTGCTCTCTGGAAATATGTTACACCAACTGGAATGATTGGGCAAATGGATCGATCGTTTTAGTTTTTGGGCCTGGGCAACATTGTTGCATTGCAGCAATGCCAGTCAGCAAATTATCAGCGGGCCAAAACAAATGTTAAAATGTTTGAATTCGTAACAAACACACACAATGGCCATATTTGTTTGGGGCCAAAACTAATGACGTGGCTCGCTGGCTAGCTGGCAGGCAGGCAGGCTGGTGTTTTAATTGTGAAATGCCGTGCAATAAATTGCAAGATGGCCAAAACTAAACAAAAAATAAAAAGAAACTAAGCGAAGCCCAGTATCCTGAGTGCAACTGCAATTCAATTACAGCTCAATTTCATGGCAGCAGCAGTAGAAGCCACAGCAGCAGCAGCAGCAGCGGCTGAGAGCCATGGCCATTTAGAGAGCACGGCGACAATTTGTTTATGGAACCGCCGCGGACTTTAAATGGTCCGGTGCATAAATCACTCGCTCTCGGCTCCGATCAACCCCAATTGTCAATTGCCAATACATATCGCCTGTAATTGGGAAGGCGGAGCTCTGGGCCCAAACATCACCCACCAGCCATAGCCACTGGTGCTGCAACTGCAACAGAAGCAGCAACTTGCAACTTGCTACTTGCTGCTCCTCTTTGTCAGCTAGTTCACAGCAATTTTTCGCATGGCAAAACAATTTGCATGGCTCTCTGATCCACTTGCAATTAGACTGGCGTGCTGCCCTCGGGACAGCAGCAGAAATATCTATACAGCAGCAGTAGCAGTGCAGCACAACAGCAGCAGCAGCAGCAACATGCTGCCGAGTTGCTAACTGTTCCCACTTAATTTCTTAATTTCCCATTGCGTGCTGTACCTTGTACTAATGACATCATTTGCCGGCTTAGACTGGCAACAAGCTGCACATATCTGGGAAATGCCAAAGAATCAATAAAACAGCATTATTGATGCTCTATAAGGAGCGATGTCTAGAAAGAAAAAAAGAAGAAAATGAAGCTAAGAATTATTACTACAAGTATAACGATAGATTACAAAAATTACAGAGTTAAAATAAAGATAAAAAACTATAAAAATATGTCCTGGAAATATTTAAAAAATAAATTACTAAACATTTAAGTACTTTATAGTATAAATCCAACCTTTAACCTCAACAAAATTCTAACAAATTTTATAAGTTTTCATCAATGCTTACATTATCCTTTTGGCTGCGGCAAGTGGAGGTAGCAAGTTGCTTGCAACACCAGCAACTCATAAACGCAAACGCAAAACGACTTCCTGCTCCTCGAACATGTCATGGCGGGGGCAACCAACATGCAACACCAGCAATATCGCTACAAATGCACACATGTGGCTGCCGAAGCACCATATTTCATGCACGCAGGCGCCTCTTCAAAAAGTCTAATGCTGCAAGTGCTGCTGATGCTGCTGCTGCTGCTGCTGCTGCTGCTGTTGCGGCCTCTTCAGTCAATAAAAATATCTGGTAGAAATGTGGCTTACGAAAATGCAACGGCAATGGCAGCCACAACCACCGCATGCCAACATGATTTTTCTTGCTTTTTCATTATTGTATTGCGACATTTTTGTGTTGGTTGCTGCTCTGCGAAATCAAAGCACGCCAGCAGCAACAAGTGCACATAAAGAAATTAAAGTGATTCAATTTTTTAATTTAAAATTATATAAAAGGTTGGATAAGTAAAAATTCGTTCAAATACTTGTCAAAATATACAAAATAAATAAAATCATTTTGAAGATTAAAGTGTGACAATATTTATTATGTCTTAAGTAACAAAGATTAACTGCAACATAAGTTAGTTTCTGAACAACAATTTAGCAGATCTTTTTGCATATATTTTGAATTAAAAAAGTTTTAATAGATTTAAAATATACTTTTTAGAGATTTTTTCTTTCTCTGTTTCAGCAGCATCATCAACGACAACATCCCAACAAACATGAAGGCGACGCTGTGCAACAAATCGCTGGCGAAAAATGTGCGCGCGATAAATTTATGTTGGCAACATCAAATCGACGTAAATTACGCGACGCCTGGTTACCAGGCTGCCTGTTAAAGCCGGGCGGCGCTTTGGCTGTTAAATTCTTGGCCAGGCTAAGAGGGGGCTGAGCCATCTGCAATCGTGGCCGGAGACTGGGCCAAAGACGTAGTGACTCTGGCAACACATTAATTCACGCGTACTTAACACGACCACGCGGGACCTGTTCCCGATGTTGCAGTTACTGCTGCTGCAATTGTTGCTGCCGCTGCAGGTTGTCATCCCATCTGTAATACAAACGCATGCCTTGATTGGAGGGGAATAGAAGCGATGCTGGCGGCAAATTGCTGTTTGTAATTGATTTAAATACGTTGACGCTGAGTGGCAAATAACTCAGGCTGGAGAGTCAAGAGTTGATTATATGGCCGGGACATTGCTGCTGCTAATTGTTGCCACAGACCAGACCAGACCAGACCAGAACTTTCCCAAATTGCTCTCTCTCTCTGTCTCTTGATATCAAAGTAACATCGGCTTTATCATTATCCGATGGCGTGAAAGCAAACAACGGCGGAACAACAGTCGCCAATTATCGTTTTGATTAATGCTCGCTGCCAAAATGGATTTTCATAAGCGCTTTTCACCATTTCTTCCCATCAATTATCATAAATACAAACAAATTTGCAATAAACTGCACAGCACGCAGCGGTGAAGGCAATTTTCCAGCCGGGTTAAAGGCAAACAGCCATTCGGCGGACAGCAACAACAACAGCATTGCCGCAGCAGGATCAGCAACATTACTACACCAGGACCCCAGGACCAGGGAACAAACACCACTAACAACTTCAATTACAATCACGTCAACATCATTTTCAACGCAACGAGATATATTTCTATTAGCCGAATTAATGTCAGCATAATTAATCACATCCAATAATGTTCAGTGACCAGGCACAGCGACAGGCAACATCGGATGCTCAGGATCCTCAGGGTCAACGCAGTTCGTGTTGCACCTTTTTCCCCCCGGAAGGAGATATTCCCGGGACGGGAGACCGGAGACCTTCACACTTTTGTTTATTGGCCACAATGCGTAGGTTGTAGCCAGGGGCATTTTATATGGCTTGAAGTGGGACTGGGATCCCCTGCTAATGCAATTTGATTGTTGGCCCGGCCAAGACGAATCTGTTACTCAGATAACGCTGGCAGATTCATAATTGTAAACAGCTGGAGGAGAGATACACAGATATATGCCTGGGAAATTGCTGGCACTCCATAATTTGTCTCCAGCTGATTTTTTAGGCATTTCCATGCCAGATTCTGGATCAAAGTTTTTGTTTTTTTATTCGCTAAGCTCTTGATTTATTTGGCATAATTTTTTTATTGGCAGTTTCGGCACGTTGATGGCTATCAATTTGCACAAATTAAAATTTAATTGCAAATTTATGGCTTTTAAATCACTTATCGTTTGATTTATGCCCCAACCCCAACCTCAGCCCCCACTTCGGCTCCAGTTGAAATAATTTTTATGATTTAAAGCTTAGCCAGGCAAAGCTGCGCAGATTTCAGATTTCGTTTATTTTTCTATCCACTTTATTTGGTTTTTTTTTGGTGATCCAGTTAACTGCACTTAGAATAGTTAAGAGACAAGCAATTTAACTGAAATTAATTGCAAGCTTTTTACATTTTTTTTATATTTTGTGTTGATAATAAAAAGCCGTCCAACTTGAGCCCGATTAGCCGAAACCGGAAGTGGCATGTCAACGTGTCACTTAAGCCAAAGGCTGTAAAAATAAAAATAAATCAAAAATCAAGTACACATAAAATGTAAATGCAATTTGCAAATTTTACTTGCATTTTCTTCTAACAATATTCCAATTTATACGAACTCAAAATTATTCAAAGGCAAAACGATAAAAGGCTCTCAAGCTGGCCGCAAACTGGGCAATTGTTTTGGGCCAGGCCCAGATCACTGGACCATTGCCACCAGCAGCTACCAACCAACCTTCCAGAGCAACTGCAACAGCAGTTGGAAAAATGCAACAATAAATCTCATTTTATGCAGAGCGCAGAGCCAAACGGCCCTTTTATAGGTAACACTAATGTGGCCCAAAATTGAACTTGACATTTGAATGCCCAATTAACCATGACGTCGAGCGGACCGGAGAGCCGCCGACCAGGGCGTCCTGGACATGTCCGCCAATAACCAATGTCCAATAACCAATGCCAATGCCCAGACCTTTACTTTGGCTGCCTTTTCAGGTCAAGTTTTTGGGCATTCCGATGCGTTATGCCGGTGCCCGGTTTATTGGAGCAATTGGGGTCTGTTGGGACCTCCTCCTGCTTCCTGCTAATTAACCCAAATTCCTGCATGGCCGGATCTTTTTTTGCTTCTCTCTGGGACTGGCTTTGACTCTGGCTCTGCTCTATCTTAGCCATTCCAAGTGTTGTGGTAAAACTTGGCCTGTCATAAAATGTCGATGGAACTTGGCCTATGGTCAGATATGTGGAATATACTCTTCTTTAGGAAGGATTTGATAAATTAATGGTTAGATTTAATATAAAGCTTTATAAATATAAAATGTATTCTTCAAAATTTAACTCTGATAATCCTTAAAGGCAATTTGAATCATATTTTCAGCAAACCTTTTAAGCTACACTTGCACAAATATTGCGTTTTAAGAATTGATATCCTTTGCTTTCTAAATCTTCCTAGAAAATCATCATTCTTATCTCTTTAATAATATTACTTCTTACTTATTAAAGGGTATTCCCCCGTTTATAAACGCACATGTCAGACTTATTTTACTATTCCAATGCAAGTGCAATTCTCACGCGGAGACTGCTGGCCAGTTCACGCAAAAGGCAGCTTTTTTCGGTCGGTCTCGGCCTGGCCTGGCTGGGGATGATTATAAAATTGCGATAAATATTTATACCGCTCTTAGATTTATGGTGATTCATATCACCAGAGAGGTCCGAGGATGGGGAATCGTCGCTGGCATCTCTAGCATCTCGGGTAACAGGTAACGTTCATAAACATTTTTATTAGCAATAATTGCACAATTTTCCATGTGGTTCATTTGCGTGTGCGACCCACAAAATAAGAAGAGAAAAAAAATAACACTGGGCAAGCCAACTGTCATCAATCATAAAGTGGCGAGAGATTTTGCCTGGCCGATAAGCCATCATCTCGGGCTTCAACTTCCTGGCCTTGGCAGCCCCAAGGGTCACTCAAATGACCATAATTGCCAAGTGTCGGCCAAGAGTGGCGAATAAAAAAAGAAGTCAAATGCCACATTTAAATAATTCGAATTATGTGCAATCAATTCGGTTAAAGGTTTACCCTGGTTTCCCCGGCCAAATTGTCATGGCCGCAAGCCGAACTCTAAACTTAACTGTATTTATTAATAATTTATATTATTTGTTTATAGAAGGCCGGCCAAAGCGAAGGCCACAGCGGCTGCTCACTTAGTTAATGCTGTGCCATAACTTAATGGTCGATTTTGCTTTCAAATCAGAACCCTAGGGACAAGCTATTAGCTGGCATTGAAAATAATATCTGATTTATTTGGCATTTTCAGCAGTCGATATAAAAATAATTTCTGTATTTAGCTTTATTATATGGTTCTTAAATATCAAATCAACCAAGTTCTTAGAAACTTTTTAGTGTGAAATTTGTAGTTACTTTCCTTGCAAATAAACTCTTAAGGACGTCTTTATAATTCATTTTGCAAAGATAAATTTATGAGTTTTAAGCACAATTATCGTTGCAAAATACTGTTCAATTTAGCCCGTTTTTTTCCATTATCGAAATAAATAAAATTGAGCTGCATTTAGTAGTCACTTAACAAGGAGAAAAAAGTCAACTACATTTTCATGTGTAATTGGGTTTTTGGTGGCAACCGAAATTTGTGCCAGTCCCGGTAACGCCCGCTCCTATCTCCTGAGCTGACTGCTAAGTGTTTTGTCTTGTAATTTACAAATGCAAAATAGCCGAATGTGACAAAATGCAGTCGCCTGACAATTTATCGTGTTGCCTTGCCTGGCATTGCCTGGAATCGGTTCCCCTGGAGCCACAAAAAACTAGTTTACGCACATTTTGCGTGTGCTCTCTCAGCATTGATATCGAGATGTGTATTTATATTTATGGGCCTAGCCGGGCGTGGCCTTGATCTAGAATTTCAGCGTGCGTTTTTCCGATGTTTTCGTTTTCATTTTTATTTTCATTTTCATTTTCAACGCACCACGCGGCGTATGTGTGATGTGATCTCGAAGCGATCTCAGGTGAGGTAAGGTGATGTTTCTGTGTTCAGTTGCGTAATCTCGTATCGGGGTGCTAAGTACCGGTTTAAGTTGACTAGTTTTAATTTTTTTTTTTTTTTAACTTTATGCATTTGAACTGAAGCGTCGTGGAAACGCGTGCGATTATTTTACTCATTTTTCTTACGAGCATATCTTTCTGCACTTGTAATTTATTGGGAAATTTAATTGAATTCGCATGCTCGGCAACCGGTCGCATAATTTTTGTCCCCTCGATTACACACTCATTGAGCAATCGTACAGAAATCAACATTTGTTTTTCGCTTTCCACAGCTAATCAAACATTTCAAACAGTTGGTGGAAAAGATAACTTCCATAGAAACAGAACCTCATCATATGTTTTGAACTATTTCTGGTTTGCTATATAAAACTCAGTGCTTTAGTTCTTCCTCAGTTAGTAGCTGGGAGTTGAAAAATATTTCAATATGCTTTGCCTGCGCCTAACTAGTTTGATTTTGATCATCCTTTTCCTTGGATTGGTTTCCAGCTTCGACAACATTGAATCGCTGCATGATCAGTATCGAGAGGAGCAAGAGAAACTTCGCAGAGGTTTAATCCTATAATTATATCAAAAATAAGTTCAATTTAGCTGAATTTTTTGCAGAAATCTGCACTTTGAAGCCGGAGTTTGGCAAATGCAAGGGACGCCGTAGCCTGTGGTACTTCAATGAACGGTATGGCAAGTGCCTTAGCTTCACCTACTCCAATTGCGGCGGCAACCGAAACCGATTCTACACCAAGGAATCCTGCCAGGACTTTTGCGACAAAATAGACTGGAAGGTTGAAAAGTTAATGTTCAAAAGCCTTAACAAAAAAAGGATTATTCCTTTCCCCTCGACCAGAAGCTTTCCCAAAGTTTATGCCTAATGTGTACCTTAAACTTAATAAAAGTGTAATGTATAATCCCTAAAATGGTGTTATTTATACCAGAAAGTAGAGTTTAATTTATATTTATAAGTTAGGTAAAATCAATTTAAACTAAAATAAATGTGGAAAATTCCTCTTCATGTTTACTATTTATATATTTTTTCCCTCAAAATGATTAAATTTTCTAGGGAAATAACACAAGGCGGCAAGTTTTGCTCTGTTGAGCATAAACCAAAACACATTTTCATTAATTAAAAAATGGTCGTGCTATATAAATAACGCAAACATCCGATTTACTCAACTTCAGTTGGCTTTTCAAGTTTCAAGATGAAAGTACTAATAATTTTGAGCCTTTTGCTTGCTGTGTTTGCACAGGACGAGACTCCCTGTATGGTAATAACCTAAAGATATCGATCGGCGTCTAACCTATTTCTTGCAGTTTTTTGTTCTCTGGAATTCGAATACGGCAGATGCCAGGACTCTATCGCAGTATGGTCCTTTTCACAAAGGGATAACGGGTGCACTGTCAATCTCTGGTCTGGTTGTGGCGGGAATAGCAACCGCTTTAGCACCGAGGAGGAATGCGTAGATATTTGTATCAATCCTTTAGGCTTAGACTTTGGTATGATCTCGTGAAAAATGTTGTAAAATAAATAAAAAAAACTAGCAACGTTTCTATATAAAGATTGTGTTTAATGTACATAAATATAATTTACAATACAAAATACAAATTGAAAAATGAATTAAAGGTGTTTTACTTTAACGCTATGAGTAAAATATAACTAAAAGAAAGATATTTCTTTCTTTATTTCTTAAAGAAATATATTTGATATAAATAGAAACACATTTTAATTTTTTGATTAACTGGTTAATGTATAAGTATCGATTACTGACTTGCTCAATTACAGAGGGTTTTATAAGTTAAAGAGGTAATTTTATTAATAAAAACCGTGCACTTGCTTTGGAATAAGGGATATAGCTAGGTATACCCCTAATCACTTTTACTTTTAACCTCATATATTACAGGAATTAAAGCCAAAGGACCTTCTCTTAAGTTACTGACGTACACATTTCATATTTTATATATAAAAATATCGTCGAAGCAAGCCAAACAAAAAAAAAAAAATAATAAATCTCTAATATAAAGATGCAGTTTTAGTTTGCCAAGTATAGTATTTAAAATATATAATTATAACATTTAGGGAATTTGTGAGATATACTATAAATAAGGTAATATGATACCGAATTATATAGCTCATATACTTCTAATCATTTACGAGTAAATGGTGCTTTAAAAAATATAAATTATAGAATATGCAATTTTTGTTTGTGTTCGTCTCATATAACTTTATAGACAGAAACACATTTCAATTATTTTCGTGAGTAGTATAAATATCCATTAAAAACTATTCTCAATTTTAGTTGTTTTTTCAACGTTGGAAATGAAACTACTTCTCATCTGTTTGAGCCTTGTGCTCGCTTCGGTGACAGCTCTGAACAGTATGTTATTATCCCAAAGTTGGTTTGCTCTCTGACACCGATCCTTGCAGGGCGGTGCTCCCAGAAAATCGATTACGGTAGTTGCCATGGATTTCATAGGAAATGGGCCTACTCGCATTTCCAACATAAATGCCAACCGTTTGATTACTCGGGCTGTGGCGGCAATGACAACCGGTTCGACTCCAGGTCTGAGTGTGCAAGGATCTGCCATGAAGAAAATATCCCGATGAATCCGTTTCTGAAGTACGTCGATCGGTAGAGTTGTGAGATCCGCGAGTTTGATTGTATTCGCTTCCAGCATATCTTATTAAAACTGACTTATTTCCTATGTTCAATATTTTTATTGCAATATTTTAACAATATACCTTTTGTTAAATAAACTTAAATTCAAATATTTACTGATTGCACTGTAAAAAAACGAAATTTTCATTGAGAAAGAGCTTTGCTTTTCTGTTTATTTTGCTGGCTTTATACGCAGAGATCGTAAGGACGTAGACAATTAATATTTAAAATATTTCCTGTAGAGAAATAGTGGTGAATTGGGGTCAGTGGAAAGGATGTGGATATATTTAATCCAAAACCACAGTATTCTTTATGTTTGTTTATTGGAAAGGACTTTCCCTTAAGTGACTCACGTATACATTTTTTTAAATCCATTTTTAATCTTTGTCATTTTTATGTAAATATGTTGCCCCTTAATTCTTCTGAATATTTGATATTTTTAATAAATACAAATAAACAAATTTTCAAGATAGTCATCTTATTTTAATTTTGTTTGCTCAATATTAGTGTAACTTTTGGAGAATAAATGGAAAAAATTTAATATTGTTTTTAAGTACATAGTTAATATGTATTTAACCCCCTACTTTAAGCCTAGTAAAATATATACATGGCTCTTTTGTTAGCTTTCACGACTTTGAAATTGTTTTACTTGGTTCGCTTTAAATATTTTTATGGACAGAAACACATTTCCATTATTCGGGTGAGTGGTATAAATATCCATTAAAAGCTATTCTCAATTTTAGTTGGCTTTCTAAGTTAGAAATGAAACTATTTCTCATTTGTCTAAGCTTTGTGCTCGCTTCGGTGACAGCTCTGAACGGTATGATATTAGCCCGAAGTTGGTCTCCTTTCTCACAAGATCCTTGCAGTGCGTTGTTACCGGAGAGCCGATTATGGAAATTGCAAAGGACATTACTTTAAGTGGACCTACTCGAATATGTTAAAGAAGTGCGTTCCGTTTGATTACTCGGGTTGTGGTGGCAATGACAACAGGTTTGACTCCTGGGATCAATGTGACTGGACTTGCTATAAGTTAAGAGTCATGGCGGCGAAGGAAGCTCAGGGGACGGGCATGTGGTGAAAAGTTATAAAAATCTAAAGAATTATTTTGTATGTTCAATATTTGTTGTACAATGTATTTTTGCTAATAAAATAAAAATAAAAAATGTATAAATATAAAAATAACGAATTCTTTTGATTGACTGACGTGTATATTTATTTATCAAATTAGTTTTCAAAGTTAGCTGCATATAATCTTTGTCATCTTTTTCTTTAAATGTTCAATATAAATATTCAAATAAAATAATATATTTTGTTTGTTCAGTATAAATGTAACCTATAGAGAATAAATGGGAAATAGGTAATACTGTTTTAAGTAAATAGCTCATATTTATGGCTGCTTGTTTTTATTAGCTTAAATAACTTTGAAATTTTTTTATTGGGTTCCCCCTAAATATTTTTATGAACAAAAACACATTTCCATTATTCGGGTGAGTGGTATAAATATCCATTAAGAGTTATTCTAAATTTTAGTTGGCTTTCTACCTTAGAAATGAAACTATTTCTCATTTGTCTAAGCTTTGTGCTCGCTTCGGTGACAGCTCTGGAAAACGGTATGTTAGTAACCTTAATAAGTTGGTTGGTCCTTGATACGATCCTTGCAGTGCGCTGTTATCGGAGAACCGATTACGGAAATTGCCATTCACATCGCCCAAAGTGGACATACTCGAATACCTTAAAGAGGTGCATTCGGTTTGATTACTCGGGTTGTGGCAGCAATGGGAACATGTTCCACACCAAGTTTGAGTGTGTATTCACTTGCCACGCATTAAGAGTTGCGGCGAATGAGGAAAGTGCGGACACAGAATTGTGGTGGAGAATTGCGAACAACAAATGATATGTTTCAAATTCCTAATATTTGTATTACAATATATTTTTGCAAAATATATATATATATTCAATTAAGTTTTTCCACATTTGCTTTGTATGAAAACATTTGTTAATTAGCAAAAATGAAGTGAAAGAGTGTATAAATACAAAGTGGATTGGTTTACAGATTTTC
Source organism: Drosophila watanabei (assembly GCA_008042575.1). Classification (NCBI taxonomy): domain Eukaryota; kingdom Metazoa; phylum Arthropoda; class Insecta; order Diptera; family Drosophilidae; genus Drosophila; species Drosophila watanabei. The sequence goes on along the minus strand of VNJS01018175.1, from coordinate 335,829 downwards.
AGTTGAAATTACGAGTTGGAAACGTAAAGTATGAAAGGACACTTTGGCTTTCTGGGCCTTCTGCTGGCTCTCCTGACAGGACAATCATCTACTTTTGTTCACAGAAGCTGTAAGGATCTGCTGTGTTTAGGTATTTAATATTTAACCTTTTTATTTGCAGTGGATTGCGTCCAATTGGTGGATTATGGCAAATGTAATGGACATGTAATGATGTGGGCTTATTCGATGTACGACCACAAATGTTTTAGGTTTGCCTATTCGACATGTGGCGGCAATACTAACCGCTTTCGTACTTTGGAAGAGTGCCAAAGGACTTGTGGGTTTACAATAAATGTTTAAAGCTTTTTAGAGAATTTTCACGCGAGTTTTGACTACTTTTTTAGAGCACGCGTTTTGTTGGCGTCTGGCGGTTTTTTTGGTACAACTCGTAGCAGGCGCTCAGAGAGAGGAAAAAGCTAAGAGCAAGCAGTGGAGTAGAGAGCTTTGCTCCAGCTTTGTGTTGGCAATTACACCGCACTCCCCCTCGAGGGGCGGAACTTGGGAATTCGCGATTGTCAAGGGCTGGGCAAATATTCGTTGCTTGCTGGCATTTCGGCCAGGCCAACAGAATTGGTAGCAGAGCTGGCGGCCACTTCCGCTTTTGCAGCGAAATGAAAGCTTGCCTGCAAAAGTTTCTTGGCCTCTCTTTTTTTTATTCGTATTTATTTTCTTTGTATTTATTGTTGTTTTGGTTTTTTTTTGTTGTTGTGCGCCGTTAGAGGCATAAATCACCGATGAGAGGCCAAAAGTTTACAGGTTGACTCGACGATGGTACGCAAAAAGCACATTACCAGAATAGCAATAGCAATGGCAATGGCAATGCCAATGTCGAATAGTGAATAGCGAATAGCATAAAGCCGAAAGGCGAAATCAAAGAATAAAGTCACGCAATTTCAATTACAAATAAACGCACAGACGGAGAAATGGCTAAGAGGGAAGCTGGGGTCCTGATGCTGACTATATGTACGTACGGCGATAGCTATAGTAATAGTAATAATAATAATAATGAAATTGTGATAAGCTGCGCGCCACAAATTGCACGCGAGTGAGACGGCAAGACAATAATTTAAACCGTTAAGCGCAAGGCGAAGCATCAAATGCTGCCGCCCAGAGATGAGAGTGTGACACGAGCCTCTCGCTAGTCTCTAACTGTAAAATATAAATAAATTTAAATTTAAAATTGAAAGAAATTTGAATATAAATTTAAATAAAAATTTACAGGTAGTACATTTGAAGGAAAGAAAGGGTTTCAGAGTTTCGCCCTTTAAGTACCACTGCTAGAAAATATTTAAATATAAATAGTTTATCGTTAATACACGTGGAAATCGATATTTAAGTAGATTTTTTAGCATTGTAAAAATTGAGCGATAAATAGTTCAATATAAAATATACACGATATGGGTATTATTTTAATTTTTATAAAATGAAACTGAAAGTTATTTTATACTTAAAGTCAAAATTTTTTGTATGTAAAATTTCGATATATTAAACTTTTCGATATTTTCGATATGATATTGAGTGAAATATTTTTGTAGATATAAATTCTAGAGCTGGAAAAAAATTGATTTTCGGTCAAATCATTTTTTCAAACAAATTAAAAAAAAAAGAATTGAAATCGAAAATACTTTCCATATAAAAATTTGTGTTTTTTAGGCCTACAAATTTAAAATCTTGGATGCAAATTCATCGAAGATTTTTATTATTATAGTTTTTCACAATTTATCTATGGAATAAAGTAATAGCTTCTTTATTTTTTCCCTTTTTACATGGCTTTTGAAATATAACGTTTTATATTAATAATTTATTATATATATTTTTTCCAATTATGCAATATTTTAATATATTTTTTATATATTTATAATAGAAGTATATTTAAATAAAATAAATGTGACATATAAAGATTTGTGTTTATCTTTTCTATATCGCTTTCCAAGAAGTATTGAAACATTTTCGATGAAAACGATTCGAAAAATTTAAATCGAATTATCGCATAATATCGGTTTTATTTCCAGCTCTAACATCTTCGGCTAAGGATGTATTCAGTACCTCCCGTGACACGCCAGAGTCACGACTCCTTTTAGATTCACCTCTACGATGTCGGCTGCAAGATGAGACTCACGTTGAAGCCGCTCAAGACGTCGTCATTCTGGCTGGTTGGATTGGTGTCTTGGCCTATCGGATGTCTGGCAGCATTTGACGCATGCGCTTTTTGTGGCCAGCAACAACATTAGGCCGAGCTGCGCTTCGGCGTTCGGCGTTCGGCGTTCGCCAATGCCAATTAATATTCGCATGATCAAATGGTTAACGCATTTAGCCGTAGAAAAAACCAACAAGGCATCGCTCCACGCTGCACCGCAAACCGGCTCACATTAAATTCGCATTTACGCGTTTGCCTTTGTGTAACTGATCGCGGCCATCTCTCTCTTAGACTTGTGTGTCTCTGGTCAAGATCCCCGGATCCCGAGATCCCCCGGATTTGGCCTGTGGGAAAGTCGGCCTTAATTGACATCCACGAGGCGTTTAAAAGGAGGCCTGACCCCTTCGGTTGAGTTAAACAACTTGTGGCATCAGTTAATTATGTATTTATTTAGTCACTGTTTTGTGTTTTTTAATTCCATTCCTTTGCAATTATAATTTTCATTCTCCGGATCTAAACACTTAAAAATTGTTGAGTTTATCAATTTGTTGTATATATTGGTTTCGTTAAATTTCATTAGTTATGGGCTAGGCTGGTTGAGTACGACTTTGTTGTATACATAGCTTAATAAAATTGATTTATTTACCGTGTGCGTGTGTGTATGGCATAACAAACTGCTGCCCAGAGAATCGTATTTGGATTATGATGATTTTATTTGGTATTTATCTTCGATTTTGTATTGAGTAGGTAGGTACTTAATGGAATCCGTTGTACCACAAGCAGGCTAACATTTAAAGCGTTTGCATACATCGATACAGAAGGGTCTTAATTGAGAGTCAAATATATGTATATGGTATTGGATAAACCAAGTCAAAAAAATAAATGGCTTTAACAACAACAAGGCCTGGCCTTAAATTAAATAAAAAAACACATTTTACATAAGAGATTTTGATAAATGCTTAGGTAACAACTAAGGGACTAGTTAAAAAGTTCTCTTAAAAATTCGTAAAATATTCCCCAAAAGCAAATATATAAAATGCAGCCGACTGATCAGCTCGATGTAATCAATTGATTTTGCGATTTTGTAAGCAACAACTTGCTTATAACTTGATGCGTTGTCTCTGTGTCCTTTGATTTGATTCGATTCGCTTAAATATTCAATTAAAAATTATATAACAACACGCATACATATTCAATATTGGAGTTAGTCGTATGTATAATATGTTTATAATATGTAGTAAATGTGATTAGCCAATAGGTTATAGATCTGTACGAATGCGGGATATGATTTAGCATTGCTTAAATATCAATTCAATCCTTCGCCCTATATGAAACATGCAGCGTTCAACATCAATAAAATTGTATAATAAGCCAATATTTTTTAATTTTTTTAATTTTCTCGCTCCTTTGCCAAACGTGATTTTCCTCTCCTTTTTTCTATGAGTTAAAAATTTGCTAAAACATTTTCATTTAGTATTGGTTTTACCCGCCCCACGTAAATGCAATATTTAAATATGTTTTTCGAGATTTGAGTGACAATCGCTTGCCCTGCAAAATGGTCTAATGATAATTCTTCCTCGCAAAATGATCGATATAATAATAAAGTCGATTTGAAAGGAAAGCTATTGGTTATTTCTGGAAGTTATTGAAGCTCTAAAAAAGCCTTCATTTGGTGCATTTTTCTTAATTGGAAAAAATTGTGCCTTTTGTTGATTGTGTGAGTCTTTTTGTTCGTTTCGTTTGTAGTTGTTCTTTGGCCATTCTAAATATTTCAATTTAAATAAATACAAAAACCCATTCCCTTCGTATAAAAGTCAAATGCGCGAGGCCTACAAACTACTAGTTGCCCTAGAAAAAGTCCTTCGTCTAACTACAACTTGAACATAGCCCCATAGTTGCTGAGACATAATAGTTTGGCGCACAGACTGCGACTCCGACTGTGACTGTGACTGCGACTGCGACCGAGATTGTGACTGAGACTGTGACCTGGCCTCAGTGGCGCCGGCGGTGCTATCGCCGGTGATGGTTGCTCTCCTGGGGCCTGAACCGCGGCCAGGTCCTCACTCTATTTCCCTCCACAGTACTCGCCCTGCAGCATTCCATTATCCAGGAGCAAGGCCGGCGTATTGGAGATTCCATCGCGCAGTGCCAGCTGATAGGCCACCTCAAAGGCCTGGCCAAGGGTCAGGATGATCTCGCTGGCCAGGTTCTATTGTATGTTAATAATAATATCATTATTCCCATATTCCTTAGCTACATTTTAGGCCTAGTACTCACTGTGCTTTGAACCAGGAAAACGTGACAGTAATGCAGGTCCTGCTCCTTGGTGATGTAGGCAAAGTGCCGCAGATCCTCAGAGTCCTGGCAGGCGCAGTTAATGTTCTGTATCTCATGCTCACAGATGGTGCGCTGTAAAGGATTATAATTCTATAGATAGTATTCTTTATTAAAAAATCCCAAAACCTACCTTACTGTTCACATCGATAAACTCCACTCCGCGATGACAAATGGACAGCGAGAGTGGTGAGCCCGATTTTGCCTCACTTTCCGCTGAGGATTTCAGCTTTTGTATGGACTTCTTGGTGGACTCTGTGCCACGTAGTTCTTTCACAACCGTTGAGCCAAGGTACTGTATGGAGTTTGGTCTTTATTCTTTATGAACAAAAATAAACAAAGATAAATCCACTCACCTGAACCTCGTAATTAATATGCTCGTTGAGCAAAGTGTGCGCCGAGTGGCGCCATTCGGTGGTCCTTAGATTGGCCGGAAGGCCCAGCAGCAGCTCCGAGGGAGCCCGTATTTGAAGAGCAGCGGTTTTTCGCGCCGGTGGAGCAGGTGGTGGAGGTGCAGGTCTTAGGAATAAATTAATTTAATAATCAAAATAATAAATTATAATAATATAATAATATATCTTACCGGCTTTTACGATAACCCGTTATAGAGTTCCGATGCTGAACAGGATTTGCAGGATTTCGGGTTGCCACCGCCTCCTTGGCCATTCCATTGCCGTTCGTTGTCAGCTGATTAGTTTCATTGTTCTCACCCAGCGGCGTTTTCAGCGACTTGGAGTCACTATCGCGCATCTGGCGAATGAAGGCCAGGGACTGCAGGATGCGTCTTCGGTGACCCAGCTTGTTGATCTCCAGCACGGTTTGCAGTTCCACATCCCACACCTCGCACACGCTCTCAATGGTATTGTACAGATGTTTGCTGCAAACATAATGAAATATAAAATAAATAACGATTTATTTTATAATTTTATAAGACTTACTTGAAAAATTCTAGGTACTCTGGAAGGGCAATGCTGTGTAGCCACTGCTGCAAGGTGGCGACTCCCTGTTGCTTGTTCTCCTGCTGCGTCTTGGGCGGCACCTGTGGCAAGAACTCCGCTGGCGGCAGGCTCTGGACAAAGCGCAGCAGCTTGGCCGCATCCCTCTCGGGAATGTGAAGCAGGGGAATATCCGGCTCTTCAAAGACATTGTGCTACGTAAAAAGGACACTAAAATTAGCTTCTTGCTTCATGCAACAAATTCAATCCCAAAACCCACCACAAATTTATAGTTATCGTAGCCGTTCTCGAACAGCATCCTCTCCAGGTGAAGCAATCCTGCGGCTCGGAGGCGCGTGGCCAGTTCCCGTCGCTCATTGGGCACCTCCATGTCCTCGAAGTCCAGCTCGATGTCGTGGGTGGGTGTGATGCTGGTGTTGAGAATACCGCTGCCAAAGTTCTCGATGATCTCGGAGATCTTTTTGCGCGCCTCCTCCGCATTAAAGGGACTCAGGAGATTTATTGAATTCCGAGCTGCAGAGTGTCCACTTCCTGGGGATTTTGCCGGCGATTTGGCTGGAGATTTTGCAGAGGATTTTGAAGGTGACTTCGAAGGGGATCTTGGAGGTTTGCTGGCTGTCTCGGTGGCGGCATTGCCATTGGCCTCCACCGGCTGCAGCTGCTGCTGATTGGTCGGCGTCGTTGGCGGCTTGACGAACTTTCTCTCCGGCACCATGGGCTTGTTAGGAATGGGCGGACGCACCCGGGAAACACTCTGCTGCTGCTGCTGCTGTTGATTAACCTCCTCCTCTATTTTCACCTGCATCTCGCACTGCTCCTTGAGCTGGGAGGCTCCCTTTAGCAGTCCTGCAAAGGGCACATCACTTACAAACTCCTCCACATAGTCGGTGGAATGAGAGAGGCTGTGGTCCGAGCACGAGATGCTGGAGCTCAGGGATCCGGAGGAGGGAGCCGGACAGCGGGGCACTACAGTCACGGTGTCGTCGTAGTCGTATCCCGGCGTGCTCAGCGTGGGCAGCAGCTTCGATGGCGACGAACCCGTCTCAATCATTAGCTGTTGAGCCGCCTGCAGCTGGAGCAGAGCGGATCGTCGCTTGTATTCCTGGCTCAGTGGCCGAATCCTCTCATGGATGGTCCGCTCTGCCTGGCTGGAGCTAGGCGGCGGATGATCGGGCGTCGGTGGTTGCTTGTAGTGAGTGGGACTGCTGGGGATCTGTTGCTTGGCCTCGCAGTTCTCGTCGCCGCCGTTGGATTTGTTGGCTGCATTTGCACCGCTTAAAAATAAGCAATTAATATTTATTAATATATTAATTAAAATTCATATTTTCAAGTATTACGTATTTTTTATATAAAATTAACTTCTTGGACTATTGTAAAAGCTAAATAAATATCCACAGAATAACCTCTTTTTGTGATCTAAATAAAATTGAATTAGTTTAAAATACTTTTGTGTACTTTGCGGTATCCATTTATTTCTATTTAAAAAATTTAAGGCTTATCGATTAGCCTTGGCAATTTAAACACCAATATTAAATAAAGTTTTTAATGCAATTTTCCATAAATTGAAACCAAGTTATAAATGCACTTAAGCAACCTGCATAGTTTCGGGTCATCTAGCGGTTTTTATTACCTGCATTACTTTTGTGTATTTACCAAGAAGCTAATTTAAACTACACCAAATTTTATGAAGCATAATAAACATTTCTATAGCCACTACTGAACTCTTAGGTAAGAAACCATTTCGACCACAAGCCAGACAGTTGTATAGTTAATATTTATATTGCGACTATTGATTTCAATCCCAATTTTATTTTCTGAACGTTAACTCACCTGCTATTTCGATTTCGCTTGAGTTTGCGATTAGGATTGTAGGACTTGAGGGTGGCATTTTCAGCTGACTTCAAGAGCTCCTTGGAGAGCTTGGTTGTTGCACTTCGAGGAGCGGGAATTGGTCGTTTCATAGAGTTAGTGGCCGGAGCAGGTGATTCACCGCTGGAATTGGGCACACTCGTCTCGCTATTCAGCTCTGAGCTACTGCATTGCCGATCCAACATGTCGTCTAAAAGGATAACTATTAGAAGGATTTAAATTATAGAAAAATCTCCTTTTCTTACTGCTAGAACTGAGACTCATTCCGCCGGCTATGGCGGAGCGGGTGCTCTGCCTGGCGCTGGCGTACAAGCGATCGCTCCTCTGTCGCTCCCTTAGCTGGGTCTCATCGAAGCTCATGCCTCCCACACTACCATGGCTCTGGTGCGAATAGGGACTATCACTGGGCGGCTGGCGTCGAAACTGCTGGTGGCCCTGACCATGACCTTGAGCCTGACCATGGCCATGGCCATGACTCTGACTCTGGCTCTGGCTGGAGGGGGAGCTGTAGCTGAACTGCTGCCCGCCGGGACCGGCATGTGTGGGTGAAACTGAGAGGTTCCGTCGTGGTGGCTTCTTTGGAGGTCCTGCTGGGGCAAAGGTGCTCATCTGCATGGGCTGCCCAATGCCGCCGGTGGAGCAGCGGGAACGTGGCGATACCGAGGCTGGCTCAAAGCTGCTTAGCGAGGACGAAGGACTTACGCTGTAGCCACCGCCTATGTCGCTGCAAAAACAGGTAATTAAATTATTTCATTAAAATCATTTATAACAAGAACTATAATTGCCATACTTACTTCTGACTGTGCAGCGGTGAGTGTGCATTGAGATCCTGGTAGAACCGATCCTCCGGCTGCAGGGCACTATCCAGGGACTTTCCTCCATTGTAGGGACCTCCATTTCCGGCACTCAGACGCTGCTTGCTGTATCCCGATTGCTGCATAGAGTGCGAGTGGTTCAGCAAATGGTTGTTGGAGTTGAAGTGATAGTGGTTGCTGTGGCTCTGTTGCTGCTGCGAGTGGTGCTTGTTCTGGCCACGAGCGGCATTCGGCGGACCAGAGTGCTGTCTGTATATGACCTCGTCGCCCTCATCAGTGTCCATTTGATTTCGAAAGTCTGCGGGGGATTAATTAAACTCTTTCTCACAAATAAATCAAAATATCACTCATACGCACTGTTGATCACAGCCACAATATGCTTGGTGACATGCGGGGGAAACTCTCGCAGAATGTCCAAAGCAGTACGTCCCTCGTTGTCAGTGGCCGCCAGATCGATTCCGGCCTTCAGCAGGGTCCTCACCACGTTCTCCTTACCACAAAGCGCTGCTTCGTGCAGAGCTGTGCCCGAGGGAGTCAGGAGATTGACACTGACCCCGGCGGATAATAGTACCTCGACGACGCTCTTGTGACCATTACGACTGGCCAGGTGCAGACAGGTGTGCGGAAAGATGGTCCTGCAGGGCGAGGCCGGTGACGAGGGCGACGGCGTACCCCTCTCTACTACGTCTGAGCCCAGGTGAGCAATTAGCTCCGGATGGGCGCGGATTAGCATCTGAACCGCCTGCAAACGACCGTACTGGGCGGCCAAGTCCAGCGGAGTTTCGCCCTTGGAATTACGCATATTGGGGTCTGCATCGTGGTTCAGGAGCAGAGCCAACGCCCCCGTGTGTCCATGCTGGGCGGCACAGTGCAGTGGCGTCTCCTGCTCAATGGTCTGCAGGTTGGCACTTGCCGGCCGATAAGGATGTGTGAGGAGCAACCTCACAATCTCCGTTTCACCCGCCCAGGCGGCCAGATGGAGTGGCGATGATCCCCGGGAGTCCGGCAGATTCGGTGAGGCCTCATGCGCCAGCAGCAGTCGCACAATCTCCTCGTGTCCATTGAGGCAAGCATGATGCAACGCCGAGTAGCCGCCACTGTCCTGGACATTAACGCCAGTGCCGCGTCGTAAGCTGGCCAGAGGTCCTGCTCGTTTGGCCTTCTGGGTGAGAACCTTCTCGATGTGCGAGATGTTGCCATTGCGCGCCGCCTCCAGGAACTCCTGATCCTTGCCCATGGTGGAAAGAAGCTTTAAACAGAGAGAATGTAAGATATATATACATTAATTGGTTGCCAGTGTTTATGATTGCAATTAATCCGAGAGTCTAGTATAAAAGTTATTATGACTTTTCGAAGTACATTATTTTTTATAAAGTCCTTTTAAGTGAAGTCGTTCCTTAGCGAATTCTTTCTTCCCGTTTGGTAATGGATTCCCATTAATGGACTTCCTTGCACTCCTAATCGCTGTACGACAAGGACCCAGAAAGGGATGGGTCCTGTCTGTCTGCCAGCCCTGAGTTGATTTGCTGCAAATGAATTATGACTGTCAAGTGTGCTTCATTAAAACGCCTTCGGCTTTGTGGCTTGGCTGGTCGCCTTTTCTCCTCTTAGCCCTAATGACTTTTAGCCCGTCTTTCCATTTAGGCCACCCCTACGCCCATTGCCACCCCTCAATCGGCAGGAGGCGAGGGGTGTGTGCCATTAAAAAAATTGCACAATAAGACAAGGCAGGCAGAATGGCAGGCAGGCAGGAGCTGGTGGGATGACAAGAAGGAGCACAGCGAAGGTGTCGAGAGGAGCTCTGGCCCTGATGAAGTGCTTTTCACGCGCTGGAATATCTTCGAGTATCTTTGATATTTCCGCAGGCACTGTGGGACTGACATCTTAATAAAGGTTGAAATATGAATAGAAACTGAAGATATCTATTAACTTTGTTTTTACTGTAGTTACTGAAGTAATTGAATTCCAAAATGAACACACAAGTGTTTTTATTTATTTACAGTGAATAGTTTACAATTTTTCGTCATGCGTGAAAAGTGATAAGTTAAACTCAGTTAGTATTATTGCAGTTACAAAAGTGAAGAAACTTTGAAATGTACACTCAAGTGTTTCTATTTATAAAGCTGTCACTTTTATCAGTGACAATTTTCTGCCACATGTGAAATGTGATAAGTTAAACGAAATCAGTCACTTGTTGCATGATCATTTTGCAATGAAAACTGCACTAAAGTGAGTCATTTGGGTTCCCCTTTCGGGCCCATAGTCCCGTCGCGACAACTTCAAGGGTTTCAAAATGCGAAATGATAACGCACGTTGCAAGGGCCTGGAAGCGTGCTGCCTGCCACATTTCAATGCTTCAATGAGATAAATACACGGCGGCAACAGATAATCACCTGCTTACACACACTCGCTTGCCAGCGTTTTACAAACACCCGCACACACACGCGCACACTCACACACACCGTTTATGATACTACATGACACACTACAAAATCCGACAAAAGGTAGGTTAGGCACATCCTTCGGAAGGAGTGAGCAAAAAGGGGCAGAGAGACAGAGAGCGAGCTGGTTCGCGAGAGAGCGTTGCAAGGAGTGCGCCTGCTCTGCCGCGCCCACCACCATTGGCCCCCGCTCCCGCCTTCAATCCTTAACCCCCAGAGTCCTTTCCCCATACCGCCCCCCCCTTTAACCGCCAAGCTATTCATAATTTTTCGCTTGCAAAACTCTGAGGCGTGTCAGGCTGTAAGGATAGAAAAGGGGAGCGAAGTTTCAGGGGGCATCGCTGGGGATGCGTTTAGGCCAGGCCCAAAGAATGGCAACGGAAATTGAGGCACATTATAAACGGCTTGACACCAGAAACAACAACAACAACAAAAGCAGACGCCACATTGCCAATTGGCAGCAGAGATTGTGCAGTTCCTAACCCATAATTGGGTCAAAGGATGTTGACCCTAAGCCCAGCCTGGCCAAAAACGAATGGGGGGAACCGTACATGCTACGACCACTTTATCCAACTACCATTTTGTCTGGCAAATCATTGCCCGTCTGGGGTTTCCCTTTTCAAAAAACGGGCCAGAATACGGGGTTCACACATTTGTTATTGGCACTTTGCTTAGTGCACTTAAAAGGCGTGTACGTACTCCCATATATGTATGAACATATATACACACACCATATACATATAGAAATATACACACACAATCGCAGATACATTTTTGTACAACAGCACAACTTTTCGCTTTTACCTTTTCGCTTAGTTTATTTGGGATGTGGCTGTGCCGCTTCTCGACTTTATAAATATAGTACTTCCGTTGGTGGGCGGACTTTCTTCGTTGATTGAATAAATCTCACTGGGCTTCGCGGCGATTTATGTGACATCGCGCTGGCGTTAACATCGCACATCTTCTCTGTCTGTCAACCAGCGCATTTTCCCACCGCACCGTACCGTACCGCTCGAGACAGCGACTGCGACTCCGATTCAGATTCAGATTCAGATTGAGATTAAGATTGAGTTGGGGATTCCCGTATCCGATTCCGTTTTTCACTCCGACCGACGACGTCTCTCGCGTGCGACTGACTGATGAATTCGGGGCCCCGGGGTCTGCGCTACTCGTAGTTCCGTAATAATTCCCGATACTCGTACTCGCACTCGCACTCTCTCTCCGCCGTGCGCCGTGCACTTTGCTCTTGGGCCCTGCTGGGCTCTGTATCCGACGAAAGTTTTCTCCGATTTTTGTCTCTGTTTACGAGCTTCAGTACAATACATTTTGGCTTTGCTCGGCGATTTCACTTGATTGTTTTGCTTCTCACAATGCGGGCGAAAGAGCGGAGAAAATTCGTGGAGAGATGGGGGGGGGGGGGGAAAAGG